>JANEYF010001069.1:0-160009 GCA_029963845.1 Rhamnusium bicolor
AAAAAATTAACATCTTACCAACAGATTGAAAAGTAAATTAAAAAATTGAATTATAATATATTCTATAGAAAATTTTTATAAAAACTAATCTGAACCAATTTTTAAAATGGATTGTCTTTACTTTTTTTCGCCTCTAAAATTATGGCATGTCAAAAATTTTGCCGCCCCTCAAATTATGCCGCCCTAGGCCCGGGCCTCACGGGCCTAGGCGTAAATCCATCACTGGTATTTACGGGATGATCTGTAAATTTATTGTTCTTTTCTTTTGTTCACATCCAGATTGAATTTATACCGTACTATTATAACTAAAAACTGTCTTGTGGTAAATGACCAAACCTGAACTAATAATAATCAACAACAATATCAAATTGTATAGGACAAAATATAAAAGCAGATAGTTAAAACAAATTAAACATTTTGTTTTAAATATCAATTCAAGCCCAGTTACTATATTATTGTGAATTATAGGATTATTTATTTATTTATTTATTTATTTATTTATTTAACTACACTATCCCACAGTAAATTACCAATTACGGGATAGGAACACAAACTATAAACAGATAGTGCAACAAAATATCTGCCGATAGTTACACAATATTCAACATTTAAATACATTGTTTTACAAAACATAGTTTTAAAATAGCAGTATATAACATAATACAGAAATGATTGACAGACAGAATTAGAAAAAAAAAACAAAAAAAAATGTTATAAAAACAATTAAATTAACACAAAGTGACTAGTAGCTAATAATACTAAAAAAAAGAGGAAAAAATACAAAAAAAAAATAATAAACAGATTACTAATACACTAGTAGTCCATATCTATCAGGTAAATTGCTAATTTTTTAAGAATTTGTTCTTTATTTCCTTTATTTTACAATTGAATATATCAATATTGTCTTTAACCTCTGAATAATTAGAGCAAGCTTGAAAGAGTGGCGATGCTTTTTAATAGGTTAGTTCGAGGAGTGGACAGATGAAATGTTTCAGAGAGCGCGAGGCTAATCTCGGTACGTTAAAGTCAAGGTGTTGGAGAATTTGTGGACAATCAAAATCATATTTAATTATCTTGTGCAGAAAAATGATAGAGTGCATGGATCTTCTTTTCCTTCAGTGACACAAAATTATATAAGTTTAATAGCAAATCGTGGGGAAAGCCAATAGTGGGGTACATTCCGTTATCCTTAAAATACATATACTTAAGAAATTTACGCTGAATATTTTCAATACTGTCTATATGTATATACGGCATATATTTACACCATACTATGGATGCATATTCCAGGCGTGATCTTATGAATGCGTTATACAGGAGTATCACTGTGCTAGGGTCAGCAAAATCTTTACTATTTCTTATTACAAATCCAAGATTTTTATAGGCTACTTTTAGTGTGACGTTAACATGCTCATTAAAAGACAGTTTACTATCAAATATAATTCCCAGATCTTTTATAAAGCAGGGACGAGCCAAGATTACATTGTCTATTTGATAAGCAAAGGTTAGAGAATTTAATTGCCTAGTGAACGACATCACATTGCATTTCTTAATGTTAAGAGGTAGATTATTAGCAAAACACCAATCATTAATTTGATTTAATACATCCTGTAGCCGAGCGCAGTCATCATATGAGTCGATTTTAGTATACAATTTCATGTCGTCAGCATACATTAGATAGCCGATTTTGAGAGAGGATGTTATGTCATCTATAAATATATTAAATAGAAGGGGACCAAGAATGGAACCTTTGCGGGACTCCTGTCAGTACATCTATATTGTTAGACTTATAACCATGATATTGCACATATTGTACTCTCTTGGAGAGATACGAGCTAAATAGATTTATGACATCTGACGATATTCCATATTGGTCTAAGCGATTTATTAAAATTGAATGGTTTAGGCGATCAAGGCCTTGGAGAAATCCATATAAACAACATCAACTTGTCCTTGACTATCTAAAATGCTCTGAAATATATTGCGTTATACAGACCAAATTAGTTGTAGTTGACCTAGCATTCATGAATCCATGTTAATTTATATCAATTATATTTTTTACATGATATATACAGTATTTCACAAAAAGCGTTGCCTTCTATTATTCCATATTCGTCATAAGTTTTTACAGATGAATTTCTTTTTGTTTCCAATAGTGCATCTCTTCCATAAGTCAAAGTTCCGTCGTGTGAATAATGCAAAAACCCTATAAAGTCATAATTACATTTCCCCATTCCCATAGAAAGTTTTGTGATTTAATCATGAAACTATCGGAACAATAACGACCAATTGATTAGTTAAATCTTTTTTCCTGACGAGACTTTCTATCTAATTATACTAATCAACAATACTGTTGATACTCGTCTTTTGAAAAAACCCACATTGAACTCAAACTTTTCATATATATGGCAAGCATCCACAAAAAAATACGGGCAGGAATAATTCGGGTCAATATTATGGGATCATTTTTTCATGACCAAACCTCAATCTCAATTTGTTAAGAAATGAGGTTGTTTTTGTCATTGGTTAATTTATATGCTGGGGAATATGGAGCTGTTATTTGTTTCCATCCAGGCGAAGTATTTATTATGTACTTCAAGATTGACGTAATTTAAACCAAACATTTAAAAACAAATGGACTAAACGTCGTTTTAATATCGAGTGGACACCTCGCTTCTTTGGGTTCACACCCATTTTCTTTTATGGGGTAATGTGAAAAGCATAGTATACTCGGACAATTTAGAGGATCAAAAAAATCGATTAATAAAAGTCGTGAAAGAGATCCCAAGAAACCATTTAAAACAGTGTGGACAGCGCTCTACACCGTATAGCCCACGATCAAGTTGGGAAAGGATTGCAATTCGAGCATTTGCTTTAATTTATTATTTTCTTAAAACTCAATTAACCTGTTTCCGTTTTGATATTTCTTAACAATATCTTCAGTTTTTTTATCAGAACGTGGTAAAATAATTATGTTGTCGTAAAAATAATGCCCCTGACGTCATTACTCTTGTCATTATGGCATCAACAAAATAAATGACTGCGTCAACTGAACCAGTGGCTTATAATTGATTATTGTTTAAAATAACATGTTATTATCTGTACTGCGTAGAATTTTTTGAAGTTTAGCGATATTTTTGAATAACAGAATTACGCAGTTTATTGTTTTGTTTTGACTATTTCCCACAATAAAATTGCTTAATTTTTGTCACAAGCTCCAATGAAAACGCTTTATTAGCGGATTAATTTTTCGAGACACAAATTCGGATGAAACAAGACGTTAAATATTTAAGGGTCATTTTGGATAAAGGATTAACATTTCGGAACTACATTTAGGAGACCATAAGTCTCGAGAAAAGTCTATTCCTTCATTGGCGAGGCATCTCTATCCCCTTATGGCAAGGAATAGCAAGCTAAATAAGACAAATAAAAAATTAATATATACTACAATAATAAGACCGCCCTGGCATATGCGCCACCGGTTTGGTGTACTGCGTGCGTAACTACGCGCGACGTTACAAAATTTCAGGTAATGGAAAATAAATTCCTTCGCCTCATAGTAACTCAACAAGATACACTTCCATCGAGGAATTACGCCAACTTTATAACGACATCAAATCCATAGCGGATTGCATCAAAAACGCGTCTCATTTTATCAGTTCACTAACAGCTAACATTACTCAAATTAGGGAGCATAATGCGCCTTTTTCGAATTAAACATAACTTACTTTACGGGGCGTTACCGATTTTTCGGCAACCACTTTAAGTAGCAAACGTCAAAATTCATATTCTCTCCTTCGTTTATTTTTGTCAATTTTAATATGTTTCTCAAAATTTCTTTTCCAAATTATACATTTTACGAAACCTTTATTAAATCAAACTATTTTGGAACAAATAAACATTTTTAATTAAAAATTAAGCTGTTCCGATATTCCCGCTTTGTTTCGCAATTGTTTTTAGCAAGTTTTTTTAAGTCCAGCATATTTCTCGTTTATCCGGCTGCAATATTTTTAAGCCTAGTACATCTGATATACAATTCTACTTTTACACGTTTATATACACATATTATTTTAATTCGCTAATATGTATGTATTTTTCATTTTTATATTGTGACGACCCAACCCCCTCGTATAGTTAGTTTATGTTACCCTGGTTACGGCACCAGTGTAACGGCCCACCACCTCGATTATTTTATTGTTTATTGTTGTGTTGAGGATTTACTCTCGTAGATACTCTGCTTTTATTAATTCGATTATTTACTTGATTCCTCTTTTTTAGAATTCTCACCTGGTCGTGAATCGACAGGTAGTACTTAATTAATTAATTGGCCTCTTTCGTGATCATCTAGTTTTAGTGGTAGGACCCCAAATTCGTTATGTTATTGTAACCTCACAGGTATTTTTATAAAGTTTGGTATTATTTTGTTTCATTTATTAGATTTAATTGGTTTTAATTTGATTACATAATTTTTACCAATTAATATAAACACTAATCTGCACTGCACTGATATATGTTTTAAAGAGTGACTAGTATAAGTAAGATTTGGCTTTAGATTTATGATTACTGATTTAATTAGGATTCACTTTTGTATCTGAAAGTAGAAATAAGTCAAGGAAACTCAAGTAACGTTTTAACACATTTATTTCTGTCATAGACCACCGCCTTTAAGAAATATTACAAAATATGACATGAACAAAACCTTGTTGCATGTGCGGAAACTTCTGCCAAATAGTTGAAGTGGCATATGTAGAACCCTACATATGGCAGATAAATATCCACAAGAAATACATGAATATTTAACTAGTTGAACCTGCAAAGCAACCTAGTTACCTGCGAGGAAACTTCCGCTTCGTAGTTTAAATGACGTATGTAAAACTTTACAGATGGTTGCAAGAAAAACTTCTCTTGTATGCGGTACTCGACCGTCCCCCGACAGAGAAGACGGACAGATGCAGACGACCATGCTTTGATTTAACTCGCGAGCTCGTTGCTACATTATCACAGTACTATAAATACAACTAACGCTGCCAATTACATTCGATGCATATACGGAAACTTCCGACACATGATAGGCAACTGCCCGTGTTTATGGAATGCGCGAATTCGTCTACCCCGTAGTTCTTTATGTAGTAGTTGGCAGGCGTTAACCGCTTTATGGCCACAGCTACCTTATGCGTGCGGTAAGCACGCATAAGGTAGCTGTGGCCATAAAGCATTAAACGATACTCACTGAATGTCCGTCCCCGGACCCCCTGTCGCGAGACAAGGTCCACCGGTAAAACACTCAGAGATTCAAAGGAGGCTGCATGTTGCGTCATCGACGTCTGGCCCGACTAATCTGCCAGCTGACCGCTCGAGATCCGCTCACAAGTAGTGAAATTTGATTAAGTTACCGACATTGCAGATTCAACTGAACACTATTTATTATGTACATTATCTTATTTTGACCTAACTTTATTTGGAGAAATGAATGAAAGTTCCAACTACTATTACTGATCCTATCTGAATTAATATAGGCTGTACTAATTATTAATAAAAATGTATTAAACAGTGCATTATAACAGAAAAATCCTTTCTGGAAATCATTTGGTACCACCGACCAAATATTGTTAAAAACCGCGGAACTCAAGCATATAGAGTCATACTTTGATTAACGTTGCCATTTCACTCGTAACAGAGAAATTGAATTAGTTTAATGAATTTTAGTGAGCTCGATTACGTAGCAAATGGCAACGCAATATAAAAATTATTTAAATGCCGTCCTTACCAATTCTCGGACACATGGAGAGTTTCGCGAGGTTTTCTCCCCCGGGTTCCTGAGTAACCCCTGTGTTATTCGTCTCCATGTTGGCGGCGGCGTCGGCGGTGTATACGCCCTTTTTCTAAGTCAGTGTACAGGTCCTCGGTCACAGAGACCAGGCCACAGAGGTTTATACACTAAAATGGGTGAACCGCTAATTAAGCGGGGTTCTGTGTACTGAAGTGGCGGTTATGAAAACCGGAGTCGTGGTTTCTCTTTGACTTCCAGGCTCCGGAGAGCTAGCGATAAACACTCGGGTTTCCAAAAATGTGCTCGCGATGGGTGACGGCGGTTGTAAATCGGGAGAGTGATCTATCTTTGACTTCCAGGCCCCGAAGCGATGAACACTAGGGTTGCCAAAGATGTGACCACGATCGTACGCCGCCTCGCGTATTTATATTATTTTCCGTGAGTGAGATCGTTGTTCAAGCCTGCAAGTTTGACGGAGCTTGCCAAACGCTAACTTGTGCTCTCCCAACGAAATATAACTCAAGATGCTTTAGGTGAAAAGTGATATAATGACAATGTTTATTAGCCTTTGACCCTATTATTAGTAAAACTCTTACAACCCTACGTGTTTACGTCGGTTTGTTTATTGTTATCGGTTCTCGGCTGGAGAATGCTTCGAGATTTTATACAGTTTTGTCAACGTTTTACAATATTAAATGAATACTGTGTGTTCTTTCACTTAGCTGAATAATTTAGACTCTATAGTTTGAATGCATGCGTTTTCTGCCAAAATTCTAAGAAAATGATGTAACCTTTTTATGTAATAATTAATTTGGAATTTAATGATATAAATGCTTGGAAATAATTTAGTTTTATGTAAAAATTATAGGAAATTTATTTGCTATGAAACATCCCAAGGCTGGGGTGCTTGAATATACATATACCTTCATCAATTTTATTTACTAGTATGCGCTCTTTAGTGATACAAATTGTTATTTTTAGTTTTAAATTAGTCATTAAGTCCAATCTCCGCCTGATACATCAACTGCCCAGATGTTATCATGATGCACGGGGATATTGGATCGGCTGCGGACTGGGTGTCCTAGGCGGGCGAAGTATTTTGTTATATTTAACTATTTAATAAATTTGTTTTGTTTTTGTTATTGAATTATAAATGTTATTTATTTGGAAAATAGTCCGATCAAGTATATCTCGTACTTATGATTTTGTATGAATAAATTTGTAGCTATTTAAAACTCAAGATTTGTTGTTTGGTAACGCTGCTCGATAAATTCATATCAAATCAAATCAAATCATTTTATTGATCAATATTTACACCTTGGTGTTTGATACGTCATTTACAACAATATATATATATATATATATATATATATATATATATATATATATATATATATATATACATATATATATATATATATATATATATATATATATATATATATATATATATATATATATATATATATATAATATAAATAAAAGAATAACATATAAAATTATTTGTCTTAATAACGTCATTTAAAAAAATTACAAAAAAATTTCACAAACAAGAAAAAACATCACTTCTAGGCACAAACAATTTACATCAAATTTTAAACACATAATTATAATCTGTAATGTCATAGTAGGCACAGGCTAAAAGATGACTTCTTAATTTAAATTTAAAATGGTTCATAAGCAAATTTTTCAGTCTTTGGCAGAGAGTTGAACAACGTTACCTCTAAGTTGTCTCTTTTAGTTATTTCTAACCTTTGATTGGGTATTCGTATATTGTTCCTTGTACGGGTGTTGTATTCATGAGTATTTCTATTCATAGTATAGTCACTGATATGCTCCTTTATGTGGATCAAATTACATAATATTATTGCCGAAGGTAGAGTTAGAATTTTAAGTTTTACGAACCAAGGCTTACTACTCACCATTTGGTTTACATTTACAATTGCTCTAATTGCTCTTTTTTTGGACAATAAAAACTTTTTAATATGAGTAGATGATCCCCAGTTTATTAGGCCATAAGTCATTGCACTATGAAATAGAGCATGTAATTGTACGCTGTAATTGCAGCATCTGTATTAACTCTACTTCTGATCTGGCGAATAGCATAGACTTTTTTTGACAAATTAGTACAAAGATGTTCGATATGTGCCTGCCATGTTAACTTAAAGTCTATGATTATACCTAGTGACTTAACTGTTTCGGACGAGGTAGACTTTTGGGTGCTGATTATTAATGTGTTTGTTTTGTTTTTATTTAGACAAAGTTTGTTTGCATTAAACCAATCTAACGATTTAATATCTGTTTTAGTTTTAACGATATTTTTGTCACATATGTCATCTAGCTGCTCCGCAAACGTAGTATCATCGGCAAACAAAATTGAAAAAAACTGGCATAACATATGGTAGGTCATTTATATAAATCAAGAACAACAACGGTCCCAGGACACTACCCTGCGGGACACCCCTTGGTAAAGGCAACAAACTACTTAACACATGATTGTAACACACGCACTGCTTTCTATCTGTTAGATAGGACGATAATAAGTTTAAAGCTACTCCTCTGAGACCATAATACACTAATTTGTTCAACAAGAAATCATTTGAGACACAATCAAATGCCTTGCTTAGATCCAGAAAGATCCCTAAAGTTCATTGCTTATTTTCGAAACCTTCAGTTATAAAATTAACAAGATTAAGCACAGCACTTGATGTGTTTCTACCTTTTCTATAGCCAAACTGTGTACTAGTGAAAAGGTTATTTAACTCAAAATAATTTGTTTCTTAAAGCGATTATTTTTTCAACGATTTTTGCCAAAATCGGCAGTAAAGCAATAGGTCAATAATTCGATGCGTCATTTATATCTCCAGATTTAAAAAGTGGTATGACCTTGGCTATTTTTAATTTATTGGGGAATACTCCGTTCTGTAATATAAGATTTACAAGATAAATAATGGGTGCAGCGAGTGATAAAATATTTTCTTTGTATATAATTACTGATTGATTATACACATCCGTTGACTTAGATTGTTTCAAAGATTTTATAACACTTTCCACCTCCCCCTGTGAAGCACGATACAGGAAAATTGAAAGGTCATTTTTTCTGTGGAATAATTTTTAGATAATCCATACGAGAATAATTTGATTGCGGTATCTGTTTGATTATATCATCTACTATACTTGTAAAGAAATTGAGCTGGCTTCTTTTTTACCTACATTACGTACATTTTTATTTATAATGTCCCAGACTGTTTTTTGTTTATTGTCAGAATCTATTATTTCTTTATTTGCTTGATATTTTTTATATTCAATTATCAGTTGTTCATAATTATATTTGCATTTTTTGAATTCATCTTTCATTTCTTCATTATTTGGTAGGTTTAGTTTTAACATTTTATTTAGCCGGTCAATTTCTTGTTTAGCTTCCACTATATCTGGATGCGCAAGAATTCTTTTATTATCCTTAGAATTAGTTTTAATTTTTATCAGAGGAAAAGATATGTCATGGTAATAGGTGAGAATGTTGTAGAAAATGTCCACGGCCTTAATAGGGTCCTGTTCTGAATATAGATCAATCCAGTTTTCATACAGTAAGTAGTCACAAAATTTTTGTTTATTGACAACTCTTTGATTACTAACTTGTGCTTCGTAAAAGCAACAAACTTTCTTAAACAAAAATTTATTGGAATACAAAATCATAAACTTTTGATTACTGAATAAACTCGAAGTGCATGAACGTAAGCAGATAATTAAAAAATCGTAAAAAATTTTACCATTAAATTATAGAGAAAATGGCGTATTCGCCGGGATTTTTTGTGGTGTGTTATGTTATAATATTTGGCATATTGCACGTCGCACCATTCAGTTGTCCCCAACGTGCAATGACCTTCATTGTACGTTAGGTTTGGTACAATAATCAATTAATTAATTTTTTTGACTATACAGGCTGAAGCAAATTCGATGGGATTACAGGGTATCTCGAAAACTACAAAAGTGAGAGCATATTCTCAAGACCTTTTCAAGACAAATTCAGTGTCATGAACAGTTTTGATGAAAGTGATATATTTTTGAGCTAAGAGGGGAAACTGATTTTTTACCCAAATAAATTGTGTCATCTCTTTTTACTTTGCAAAAACAGAAAAACCTTGTATAAATTTTATTCAGTTTTTCTTATTCTTTTGATTGGCATTAACACTTTTTTTTTGAAAAACATGGGTGGCTATGGGATAAAAAAAGGGATTTTTTTTATTTTCTAGCAATACATATAAATACAGAGAATTTTATATTACTGCATTATATTTTTCGAAAAAATGTATTCTACATCGTATGAAATAATATTTCTTAAATATCCTAAACATTTAGAAGTTATGATTTATTAATAGAAGAAAATTATAAAAGCAAATATAAAAATGCGTGCATAACATTGAACAATTATTTATTCAGAAAAAAATAACAGTGCAATAATAAACTAATAAAAACTAATGAAAAATCTACTGTAAAAATTATTCAATTATTATTGATACAAAGCTGGCAACATCTTATACAGTCTTAGGACATTTTCGTTTGTATCGTTGAATCAATCTTCTAGCGAGTTATTATAATTGCCCACTTTATAAACTGGGAATTTTATAAATCTTCACAAAAAAATTTACGGGTGTTACATTCAGTGATCTGCTCAGCGAAGCTGTAGGACCTTTAGTGCCCAACCAGTTGTTACTATTACTCAGAATCAAAAGGCATAACCATGGGAGTTCCACCGGGCAGTGTGCTTGGTCCGATTTTATTCATATTATATATAAACGACCTATCAACGATAATCACAGATGATACAAATACGCAGATGATACAAATGTTCTAATTTCTGAAAAAACTTTTACTATAATAGAAGAAAAGACACTGGCAAGTATGTCACTAATCACAGATTGGTTTCATAATAATTCATTACTGTTAAATACGGGCAAAATCAACTGCATACTATTCAGGCACAGTAGAAATGATAAAACTTTTATCCTGCAGAAATAAAAATTAATGATGTAAACATCGCGTTCACAAACTCAACTAAATTCTTGGGGGTCACTGTTGATCAGAATATGAATTGGTCGGACCATGTGCACTTGCTCTGTGGCAAAACAAAGTTTGCTACTCAATTAAGGAACAAAAAGGTGGTAGATGAGAGCACGCTATTAACAGCTTACTATGGTAACTTCTATTCATTAATGACCTATGGAATAATATTTTGGGGACGTTCACACAGTTAGGACGTTTTTAGGATCCAGAAAAGAGTAATTAGGGTCATGACAGGACACAGAGTAAGCGATTCATGTCGTGGTCTGTTCAGAACTCTTAAAATATTAATTGTATCAGGTGTATATGTATATGAAAGTTTGCAATAACAGAGATAACTTTAAAGATGCCCTTATAAAACATCAACATAACACAAGGCATAAAGATAATTTTTGTTATCCGGTTCATAAAAGTGCTTTACTTGAAAAAGGCTGTTATTATAAATATCTGCAGTGGTATAACTGCCTACCCAGATATATAAAAGAAATTAAAACTCAACCACTCTTTAAAAAAACAATCAAGGATATATTAATACAATCAGAATCATATAATATGAATGAGATTAATGAAGCTACCTCCTTGTGAAGTACTTGCGAGCTCTGGGGTGCGAATATATTTCTTTCTCTATTGTTCCTTTTTTCTTTTCTTTTAATCCCTTTATAAACTGTGATAAAACAATGAAAATAGTTCCTCTTCTTTTATAGTTTGTTAAACCAATGAAAATAGTTCCTGTTCTTTTATAGTTTGTTATTTATATTGCCAGTACTAAGTCTTTTTTTTTAAATGTATATTGTAAGCTAACTTAGTGTAATTTTATTACTACGAGTGGGCATCGATATTCAATGAAACAGACCAGCATTGAATTCCGAAGCCCACTGACTTGAACTAAACAATATAGTATTGTCCCTAGTATGAAATAAATCTATCTATCTATCTATCTATCTATCTATCTATCTATCTATCTATCTATCTATCTATAAAATAATTGACTTATGTACGTATTAAGGTGTCCCATAATAAATATGTAATGTCAGATTGTCAGAATAATGTGATTCTGGTAAATCATCTAATAAATCATGAGACATATTTTTAAAGAATTGTAAATAATTTTCACCATTTAATCGATGTGGTACATATAAAGATGGGGTTAATAATAAAATTATCAATTATTCCTGTCCACACATTCTTAATCTTAAGTTCTAAAAATGTTTGGTTTTTTGACTATATTTGATGCCAATTGTTTTTCTATATTTGGATCTTCTGGAATTAATTACCACATCAGTAAATATTTAATAAGGGCGACACATATATTGAAAAATACCTAACAAGTGTTGCAAATACTACGCCCTTGGTGTTGACGGAGCCTGCCAGCTTCTCTACTGTGATCTCAGATATTATGTTATTGAATTAAAAACAAACAGATGAATAGACCATTGATTGGTATAGTTTTTAGTTAGCGAGAGTTAGTTTATAATAGAGTCAGCTTACGTTCACAAGTGTGCTGATAGGATTGTTATTTTTATTAATTATAATTTACGCTGAATTAAGAAATATGTTGATATGTATAAGTGACATTTAAAATTAAAACAAATGTACAGATGAGATCATGATTAACGACCAATCCATAAATTAAACAAAAACAAAGTTCGAACTCATCTAAGGATCCAAAACTTGTAAATTAATACCTATCTAATATAATTTGTCAGAAGATTAAAAAAAAATAAACATAATTCTTCCATCTCTATTAAGGAAAACAAACGGCACGCGATGCTGGTCTAAATGTCCGAACTTTAAGTTATCAGAATAAAATGGTTTTATTGTTGTTGTTACAATTCCAGCAAAAAAAACTTCGTTACGGCTTGAAGCAAATTATAAAGTAAATATAAAAAAATGAACAATATCAAAAGTAAATGTTTCCATTATAAAAAATAAGGAGCTAGTTTCCTTAAAAAATTAATTGAAGCAGGGAGTAATGCTCGTATACCCACAAAAGGAAACAAATTTGCAGCAAACAGAAACGTGTTTCGAAATTAATTTTCCTCGTCATCTTAACGTTGCTAGCCCAGCAAACGTTTTCCATAAAATTAGCTATAACTCGACTTAATAAAAGACGAATTTACTTATTGAGGTAGTTATGACGTAAAATTGACTGGAAAAATACACTTCCCGTTACCTATTGGTTTACTTTGTATTTAAATTTACGTAAATAGTACTATTAAATCTACCTTATACACTATTTTGCTTAAAAGTACTTTTAACTCCAGCAGCAAAGGAAAAACTACTAAAAAAATCTACCACAAATTACCTTAAACGTAAATATTAAAGTCGAAATAGGTAGTATAATTAGGTAATATTTACCTTTTTGATGACTAGAAATCTTCATAATGGTAGAATTATCTAACTAGGTAGATTTTGTTGAAAATCCTACTTAATTAGTACCTACATATCAACCTATTTGGTCGCCTTTATATGCTCCCTTAAAGTAATATTAGGTCGACAACGTCGATAAATCTACCCAGCTTACCTACCTGACTTCAACAATTTAGACAATTATCATTTGTAGTTACATTTTCAAAGATAGTTCACCTTAAGGTCAAATTAGCGCAAGACGCCATATTTTTTTAACACAGTTGGAGTACGAATCGAATTTGAAATGTTCAAAATGAGTTTGTATGGAAACGAACTGATGAAGAGGTTAATAAAAAACATAATTATACTTGCTAAGTCATAATCAACAAGTATAACATACTCTTGGCTCAAACTATAATTATAATTTTTTTACTTGATAATAGGAATTTCATATTTTTGAATTCAACAACCGGGAACTTCTGACTGCGCAATTAAATTGGATTTATTTCTATCACAGACATTCATTTATTTTCTATCTTACTATGAATTAGGTGCCTTTTCAATTTTGTAGATGACTGTCAACAATATTGCTAATACTTATAGAGAAAAATGCCAAATAAGTATAAAATGTTTCTATTTTTTTACTAGGAATCATTTGTCATTTGCACATAAATTCATAGATTTTACCTAAAACTAGTAATCTCGATGTCGAATTGACGTCGACATGAAGTCAAATGCACCTAAATACGTATTAGTAACCAAACACATTGCGCAACTACAACTGTATGTGATTTTACCTATCTTAGTCAATTTAACTAAATTTGGACGTCGTTTTATTCTCCACTTATATCGATTCCACGCAGTAATGGATTTACGCCTAGGCCCGTGAGGCTCGGGCCTAGGGCGGCATAATTTGAGGGGCGGCAAAATTTTTGAAATGCCAACATTTTAGAGGCGAAAAAAAGTAAAGACAATCCATTTTAAAAATTGGTTCAGATTAGTTTTTATAAAAATTTTCTATAGAATATATTATAATTCAATTTTTTAATTTACTTTTCAATCTGTTGGTAAGATGTTAATTTTTTTAATAGATCAATTATAGTCTTTATAGAGTAATGTTCTTTACTTTTTGTATCTTTACTTTTTGTTCCTTTAGTGAGATTAATCTTACGTGTATAAAGCGTTTTGAAATTACTAAATCTGAATAACTTCTCAATTTGTTTTCAGTGTGAAATAGAAATACGGTAGATTTGCATGTATTAAATATCATTTTGGTATTCATTCAAAAGTCAGAACATTTTTTGTTTATAAAAATAATTTTTCATTAAAAATAAATCCCATCTTTTTTCATATTCAATTTTTTGAAGAAAATTTTCGCACAAATGTTTATTACCCTATTTTAGACACTCTGAGTGTACAATTGGCCGGGCGTAAAAGTGCATATGAAAAGCTTTACGAAAATTTCAATTTTTTCGATAATTTATCTGAAATAGATACGAACGAATTGAAAAATCTTGCAAATAAACTTGTCAATAAGTATCCTGATGATTTGGAAGAGACATTAGGGAATGAATATATTCATTTACATTGTCAACTCAAAGATTCCTTAGCAAATATGGAAGATGTACGCTCTGCACAAAAAATATGCAATGTATTCCATTCACGGAGTCTTCGAGATGTTTACCCAAATGTGGACATTGCTCTACGTATTTTTTTGAGTATTCCGGCTACAAATTGTTCAGGAGAAAGATCTTTTTCCACTCTGAAAATGGTAAAAACCTATTTACGCGCAAGTATGGGACAAGATAGACTTAATGCTCTTGCATTACTGTCTATTGAAGCTCAACTAGTCCAAGAAATTGATTATGACGATATAATCGATGTTTTTGCGCGGACCAAAGCCAGGAAAAAGAAATTTTCAAATTGATTAATATTAAAAGAAATATATTTATTATTTATCTGTCTAAAGTTTATTACTTATTCATCTGTAATGTTTATTAGTTAGATTTAAAAATTATATTTCAATAAAATAAAAAAATTTTAAAATAAAAATATTGGATCAAAATTAATGAAATTCATTTCATCAAAAAAGGGCGGCGCATCAAACGGGGCCTAGGGCGGCAGCAAGCCTAAATCCGCCACTGATTCCACGTCACGTCAAAGTAAATTTTACTTAAATGTGGTTAATTCCAATTTTGCGATTAAATTTATTATACATAATTTAGGTAGTCTCGACGTCAATTTAAACCAAAAAGTTTGCCGGGAGGGAGTTGGATCTAAGAGAGAATAGATCAGGAATAAAAAATAACACAAAGTTGGAAAGAACAGTATACAGTTTTATTTAATTGCATCAGTGCTACAGTACTCAAATCCTGCCTTCATTTTCATTTGTTACATCAATGAGAACAATAATTATGTATTGCTGTGTGTGCACAGCCCGTTTCTACCAAAAAAATACAAATAAAACAAACAAACAAAGATATACTCTCTGTTGAATACTCACAGTAACATACTATAAAGCTTTTATCTTAGAGTAAGGCTACATTGTTTGTTTGTTCACTATATAAGTTCAGTATATTTAAACCTGTGTTCATGGTACGTGGACAAAAGGTAGACAGTGCTGTCTGTGAATTGAACCTCATTAAATTCTTATTCAATGACATTTCAGTAAAGAAAGAGAGAAGTCAAAAGAAACCTCCTCATTATGTCAATTTATGCGTTTCCACAAGTATTTGTTTGCATTGTAAAATAAATTAAAACTTATTTATGCGAAGTATTTTCTTATTGGCGTTGTTTTGAAACTATCATTCTCCGAGTTTTACCAAAAAAATTTTTTTCTCTAGAAATCAGTCAAAAAGTTCAAGTTTTCTATTAAAGAACCTCTCACGTGACTATCACGTAATATGTACATAATATGCATACGAGTAAGCAAATGAGGCTAATTAGCGAATTCCTTTTACAATCACAAAAACACATCGACCTTCACTCGTTAAAGCGGTTAAAATCGCAGATTATACTACAAATATTAATCTCACCATCTTTTTTAAATTTACCAAGCCATTTTTACGCTAAATGCCCATATAAATATGACTAATTTTTAATTAGTTAAGCCAAGACATTTTACAGAGAAAAATGCGGCCTAACTAGATCAAAAGTACAAATCTGTACGAACTCGTGGATACAATTTGAGTAGAGACAGCGGCTTCACCGTGAAATTGCCAATTAAACATAAAAAAATGTTCCATGTGGGTCTAAATATCATTTTAAATCTATATATTTAATAAATATTTGATAAATATAGTTTTTTGGGAATTACGATCAGATAACTAATTTTTTTTCTAAGGTTTCGGTTTATTACACCATCATCAGAAAAACTATTAATTAATAGGTGTTTTAAATTTTATTACACGATTGACCGAAATTCCCAAAGAATTATATCAAATATTAGTTGATATTAACGGTCAGGAAATGACAAAATATATATAAATTTCATAAAGAAGACAATGGTCTACCGAAAAACGATTCAAGTCATTGTAATCTATTTTTCACGCTGATTCTCTGGATATCATTAGAATCGCGAAAATCCATCTACTTCGGGGTAAAAATCTGTTCTTACGAAAAAAATCTTACTTAAATTAGGGAATCTCGAGGCCCGACTCGACTGCCTGAATCGTAACAACGTCTCAGTGTCAAAAACTAATCTTTTTATGTTAGGGCAAGATATTCTAATATCTTACTATAATTCGCTTTAATAAATTCATTTTAAGATCTAGGTCAAATTTTTAGCTCCTCTGATAGACCATTTCACGCGAGTCCGAACGTATCATAAAAAACATAGAAAACCTTAATTCAAAAAATTCATCAAAAACCCTATCCAAGTAGGTACAAAACCCCAAACAATAGAAGCCCGATTGAAAATTAATTTACATCCATCCAGCTTTTACTATAAATAATGTCATATTTTCAATCAAAGTATTTATCATTCGTCGTGCTGTACCCATCGAGTTCTCGATAGAAAAATTTCAACATATTTCTGCAATTAGTTAATGCCCACGTATAAATTCAGTGCTATAAAATTTTTACAAAAGATCTTTTCCTTCATCATTCGTTGTGCTTTAAAACATCGAGTCTCCAATAGTAAATTTTAACATTTTTTTTGCATTTAGTAAATGCCCACGTGTAAATTCAGTGTTACATTTTTTTATCACCCCCTCTTTTCCAAGACGGCCCCACACTACATTCAGGGATACATACGTTTCGTAAATATACTACTCTATGATTAACATGTACGTAAACATTGGTACACGAGAGATTAATAAAGAAGATGTTACTAGTTGGAATAAGAGGATTACCCATCTTCCTTTTTGAATCTTATCCATTAAAAAATAGTAAATCGCACTTTTTAAATATCGCTTGTGGTGTACCTCAAAGCTCGGTCTTGGAACCACTATTGTTTCTAATCTATGTGAACGATTATTCACAATTTATGGAACCAAATAAATCTATATTGTTTGCAGATGACCACTCTATTCTGCTCGGATTTTAATATTAATAAATTATTAGAGTACTCTTTAAATAATAATAAACAGGCTCACAACTGGTTTACATTAAACAACCATAAATTCAACGAAGAGAAAACACAAAAACTTATTATATCCTCCAACAAAAGGGTGATCATGTGAAACGATTAGGTATTTACCTGGACCATAATTTTAATTAGTCAAATCGTATCGAATACCTAAATAAAAAGCTCTCAAGCACTGTTTTCCTTTCAGGATACTAAAGACTGATATATTAAGAAATACTTATTTTGCTCTTTTCCATTCTAAGCTGTGTTATGCAGTTCTTTCATGGTGGAATTTCTACCATGCATTAAAGGTATTTCGTCGACAAGAAAAAACAGTAAGGATTCTTGTAGGTGCTAATTTTGTTCAACCTATATTTATTAAATTAGGCAGAATGCCTCTTCCTTCAATGTTTATATATTACAGTCTGATTGAAATCCATAAGGGTGCATTCAGTTTCTCTACCCATTCTGACTTTCATGAATATAACACACGTTCTGCAGCACTTTTTAAAACATTAAGTGTCAAGAACTCCACCAACTTAAAATTACCTCTATTAGGGTTTAAATCAAAAGTCAAGCAATTTATTTTAAAATATTGCTTTTACTTCATTAATGAATATCTATGAATATCAATTTATGAATTTGTCGCTGACTAGTAACTAGCTACTATGTATTTTATGACTTGCTATAAATGTTCTGTAACATCCACGTAGTTAAATAAAGGCTATTTATCTATCTGTCTATCTATACGGCCCCACGCGTCGATACAAATTCATACACAGAGTGGGTCATTTACAAAGTTTTTTCCGCCGATTGCTTTTTAATGAAATAACGTTCTAAAGTATCCTAGCAGTGTGTTTCTCTTCAAGAAGTAAATTGAGGTTAAAGTATTATTTTTAATTTTAGCTGACACTTTTGTTTTATCATATAGTACTTACCCATTTCCATACTCCGATATACAATTATTTTCTCATTAGAACCAATTTACCCTAATTTATTAATATTAAGGTATTTTTTTCATTCATAGTCAATAATGCAAAGTAAAACTTCTTTTAACATAGAATATTTTTTCTCGCATACGAACAGAATTTCTTTTCTCACCAGGGAAAGAAATTTTGATTAAAATCACATTCAATTTAATTTTACAAGATTTTTCTTTTATCTTTAATTATACAAAGCTGACGCGCCACGCATGAAAAATATTCTTTGTACAGTCACCTGAACTGTTAATTACTTCTTCACATCTTTTTATATTCATATATATAATTCCACTTTTATTGTTTTTTATTAAATCACTTGTACTCTTACAAATACTTAATTTATAATACACTTAGTTAAGGTTAGGTCGTGTGTTGTTTCCTTAATTAGGCAACGGCCATACGTCGTTACTACACAGTGAGCCAATAAACATTCATACCATTAAACGCGACGTGCGTCATTCAGTTCTCCGGGATTCACCTAATAAACGCAATGCTCTCTTTCGAGCATTATCAATTCACAAACCTTGAAAAACAACACGTCTTCTGACATCTCCTAGCGGACACGCCCTGCTGGCGCCCAACAAATAAAAATTTGTAAACGTACCTCAGAGTTACAATTCCAGTCGAGCTATAGATTGACATAGCTTCACACACACTAAAAGTTAAAAAAATTATTGAATAAAATCACGTCACAAAAAACCCATAAACGTTGATATGACGCAACTCAACCCGAAACCCCGTATAGGTTGATAGCGTGAATCTTAAGTCATTTTTATACACGTATTAAGTACATCTATAATGTGTCGTCTTAAGGATGTAATTTTTGAACATAACTTCACTATTACTAAGTACCAAAGGTCACATAGGACATGTGACTTTGGACGGTGTTTAATGTATAATTTATATAGGTACAATAAAGCACGATTCTTTCGTGATAAATTTTGTTCAATATTATTTATTTAATACGTACTTGGTAGTGTATTAAGTGATTAGTTCTAAATAATAAAATAGATTTTGCAATTTCCCTATTTATTTATTAAAATAAATCTTTATGGTTATCCTTTGCTTATCATCACTAGTACAACACCTCAAATTCCAAGAAAATTATAGTGTCATATCGATATCAATACTGCGTATTATAATAGTGTTGAGTTTAAAATATGTAAATATTTGAGAATTGTATTCAGAGGAAAGATCAAAAAATATAATTTCTGCAGAAAATGAATTGCAGCAAATGATTTGTTTGAAAATGTATTTATTCGCTAACTGAAATTATAATTCAAAATTATTGTGGGACTAAATTTTAAGTAAATTTTATATTTATATATTTCTATTTTTCAGTTTTCCAGACTGGTATGGTGGGATATCCCGAATCCCTTACGGATCCAAGTTATCATTCCCAGATTCTCGTCCTTACATATCCTCTTATTGGTAATTATGGCGTTCCTGAGCAAAAGTGTGATGAAAATGGTCTCCCATAGTAAGTAGACAAAATTTTAAATAATTGCTAATTAGTTTACTTTTAATTTCATTTGAAATTATTTTTAAAAAATTAGTGTTCAAATAAATACTATCTATCGTCAACAAAGAATAATGGAGAAGTGGACAAAAATGAAACAACAATTATTTCAGTTAAATTGAATAATTTAAATAACTGTTGTTTTATTTTTTGTCCACTTCCCCATTATTCCTTTGTTGATGATATTTATTTGAAATGTTTTATGGCATAATTCACAAAACTATAACGTTCTATTCTGGATATGTTTACGATATTAAAAAACATAAAAAAAAACGTCTACAAGACTTATGTCAAATTTATTTGCAGACTACTCTACTCAAATTTCTCCGAGAAATATAATAATATTTTTTCAAATTGATTTTTTCATGTTTTATGTGGATAATTTTTAAAAAATAGTACTCAAAATGCTTCTTAAATTTTGATATCATTAACTTTTGTGTAGTATTGTCTAAATGTTACTTATGATTTTCTTCATATTCATGAATCTTCTAGGAATATAAAAATCCTAAAAATATGGTTATCCTAGAGGAGTAAATCTATATGCTAGTCGGTTTAGTGGCTCAGTGCTTATGCGTTAGGCTTGAAATCAAGGAGTTCCGGGTTCAAATTCTGGCTAGAGCATGGATGTATAGTGGCGTTTATAAATACTGAGATGGTAGCACACTGACTAGATCGTTGTTGTGTCGCAAAATACGGCTAGTCATTGTCTATCTCTCCTGAGTTTGAGTCTCAATTGCGGCACCTGGTAAATGTCAGAGGGAATGGTTGTTGTGTCTGTGTATGTGTGTCTGTTCCGAATGAGTCGTGGAATAGCAATATGCTAAATTTCGCCAGGAAATTAATATAAATAAGACGTTAAAAAAAAAAAAAAGAAGAAAGAACAGTGAGATGTTTTTTTTTACTATATAATAAAAAGGTGTTTTTTGTCA
The DNA here is from genome assembly GCA_029963845.1 of Rhamnusium bicolor. Taxonomy (NCBI): domain Eukaryota; kingdom Metazoa; phylum Arthropoda; class Insecta; order Coleoptera; family Cerambycidae; genus Rhamnusium; species Rhamnusium bicolor. The sequence goes on from JANEYF010001069.1 coordinate 21,176, forward strand.
TCAATTTTGAAAGTGTTGCGCCAAAAATCAAAAGGTGCGAAAATGACAGGATAAACATAGTTGTTTACCATTTACATTCGAGGTTATACTCCTTGTAATTATTATTAAGTGACTTAAAATAATAACACTTGTTATCATGGAGGCTCTTTTATTGGTTACTCAGTTTCCAAATAGTGGGAGATAATAATAGCGAATCTTTTTTTCACATAACCGTTTTGTTATTTACTGCTTTGCGCATGAAAAAACTGTGTTAGAATATCACATTCACAGGCCGACACACATTTTGGTGCCTGTGATTTGTTAAGTGTTTCTGGGATAATTTTGGGATGCAGAATCCAAGAATAACGTCAGATTTGCTTTATTAGATCTAGATTCTAAGATGCGGTATATCTGCCTTATTTTTTTTAATCGAAAAATAGATAATAAAATCATACCATATTTTAACCTATATACATTTCAGGTTATTAGTCCTTACTACAACCGCTTGCTAAAAGAAGTCAGAAAATTCGTAGTAAGGCATTTTTTCACAAAATAGACCTATACATTGATTAATCATTACTTAAAAACTTTATTTTATAAGACTTCCTTGTATGAGGTTTACCAGAACAGTTTCACTGAGGTCTGCAGTAATAGTCGGCCATTATGTGGGTATCTCATCTTCTTTGATATCTTTCTTCCATAGTTTTTATATCCTGATTGAATCTTTCCCCCTGCTCTTCACTAAAATCATCTAGGTTTTCTGGAAAACGATCTGTGCTGCTGTGGAGGTAGTGAACCTTAATGCGCATGTTGCAACCAAGCTTATTCAAGTTGGAGCACCTCTTCCACTAATTTAACGTAATCTTCTGCCTTATGCTTTCTAAGAAAATTTTTAACTACTTGAACAAACGAACACCAGGCATTAGACTCAACCTCGTTCATTGATTCTGTGAAATGTGGATTTTTTTATAAGCTGCCTTATCTGAGGACCATCAAAGATTCCGGCCTTTTTTCCATGCTAATCCTAAGATATTTATGAGTCAAGTAGCACAAAACAAGTTCCATCTCGATTCAATGCTTTCACCATTTACCTCATAATCCCCAGTTTGATATGTAAGGGTGAAAGGATATTTAGTCTCTTTCAACCAATGGATCGTTGATGCCGTTGTATGTTCCTTCAACCATAACTTTCTTTGCAGGCCATATTCTCTTAATCCAATGCTCATTCTTAGCTCTGCCGTCCCAAAGACAAAAAACAGGGATATTTAATATAACCCCATTGCTGTCCAAGGAGGAAGCTTACTATCTTTAGATCAACATAAATCACCCACTGATGTTTTTCATAATTGATTTTTTTTAGAACTAGCGATATTGTCTTATACTCCTGGTAGAATGTTCAATAGGTATAGAGCCATATTTGTTACCATTGTGTAAAAAGACACATTTCAAACTTCGCTTGAACTATCAATAAAAATACACACCATTCGCCTGGTGTGTATTCTGACAAACCCATTTTCTCTAAGAGGCCATTTATATCATTACAGAATATCAGGTTATTTTCCTGAGAGAAAAAGGGCAGCAGATCGTTTTCTCTCTTACGATAAAATGTAATATTAATACTTGAATAGAGTTGGTTATTTTCATTTAATCTGGAGACAAGTAATTTGGAAGACTTGGGTCTCTAATGAGATCATACAGCTCTTGTTGAGTAAAACGTAGGAGATTTGCTTAAGCTCCTTCAAAATCACTGTCGCTTTCTCCAGATCTGTCTCAGACGATGATGTATCAAATCTGAGAGCATGGGCAGGTTGCTGAACGATGGAACGGATATTTCTTCAGAATGTGGTGGAGTTCTCCTCGCTGAATCCAGATCAGGATATATCCATTTGTGCAGATTATTGCGATTGATGCCTTTGATGTTTACGAGACAAAAATAGCAGTTATCAAAATGGGTTATTGGTTCCCGCCAAATCATTGGTATTCCAAACATTAGGCACTTCCTTTTTCCATTTGTCCACTGTTGCAAATATTCAACGCATGATTTACATACGAAATGTGGAGTCCAACATTTATCCTAGTCCCTTAACTGGACGCCAAAATAAGTCAGATATGCCCTTTTCCTAATATCTGAAACGGGTTTTCTGCTTTGTTTCAAAGTGTACTCATCACCTATGTAACAAAAAACGTCCCAATTCACCACGGAAAATCAGTACCAAACAATACGAAACTGAACTATAGAATGTGGGTGTAGACACCGGCGATTATCGGCCAGCATGAATTATTTAGTGGGGGGCATCACGTGGTTGAGAGTTGGGTTTTATGGTCGTAGAGAACACCCAGTAGGGCTATTTAGACCCTAATTTTAGGTAAGAAAATACTATTTTGTTCTCTGAATACACCATTATTTCATTAATTTTGCATTTTATCAGACCAAAATTTGTCATATTGTATCTCAAAAACTAGAGCTCCTACGAAAAAAACCGCGAATTACTTCTCGATTCAGCACATCAAAAATATCTCAAATCAGTGCTTAGTTTTCCGGCACCAAGACAAAAAATTTTCTTTGTGGACCTGTGTTTTCTACTTGCATTTTTAACAATGTAAATAGCTTGCCATTTTTATCTGCAATTATAATTAATTGACACACCACTTTTAATAGTCAATGAATTTATAAAAAAATGTGTGAACTATACATCTAGTAAATATTTCCAGAATGTTGTGCCATTCTCTACCACATGAATAATAATTTTTCTAAGCTTGTTTATCTAAAAATAGCGTGATATTGGAATAATAAGCCTCTTGCGGATGTCACTTTACTTCAAAGGAACAGTTAGAGTTTTTTTTTGACAACAACAATAAAACAAAAAAATTTACCGGGTGATTTTTTTAAATCGAGCCGCCCTTAATAATTCTAGAACCGTTCAAGATTCTTTTATGCAGTAAAAAAGCATGTTAAGGGGGACACATTTTAATGGGAAGAGATGTGATCCAAAACCCACCCTCTCATCCCTAGTCACTTCAACTTTATAATTTTAAATGACACCCCTAATTTTTTTCATCGGTTTCTATTAGTAGAATATTTTTTGGTACAATCTTCAAAAAAAAGATGTGACCTTGAAGAGAAAAAATTTTTGAAGTGAATGCAAAAAAACTGAATCTTTATAAAAAAGTGATACACTTTTTTTACGATTGCATTCCAAAAAAAAGTCTGGTATCGACGAAGAAAATTAGGGCTGCCAATTGAAATTATAAACTTGGGGCGGCTGGGGGTGAGAGGATGGCTTTTAAATCACACCTCTTCTCATTAAAACCACTGTGCGTCTTCAAAATGTAAACAATAACATCACATTATTTAGATTTTTACGACCATCACTTTTTTTAAAGATTCAGTTTTTTGTATTTATCTCAAAAAATTTTCCTCCTCAAGGTCACACTTTTTCTAGACGATTGTATTTCCAAAAAATTCTACTATGTTTACTGCATAAAAAAATCTTGACGGTCTCAAGTTATTAAAGGTGGCTTGTTTTCAACAAATCACCCAGTATATAGTTCCTTAACGTTTTGGAAGCATAATCTGTTTTTTTTTTTTCAAATTTACACATATACAGGGTGCTCTAAGTATGAGGCTATTATTTTAACGGAGCAGATAGTGGACTAGAAAGGACAGAAATTCTTAATAATTTTTTTTGCGAACTCGCGTTGGTCTGGCTGTTACTCATTCCACTCCTAGCCGCAGTACTCGTTGATTTGCGTTTGTTATCGAGTTCGACAGGTGCAAACTCAGTGCTACGCTCGCCTTTTATCTTATTGATAAGTAATATAATTTTTAAATAGCATTATTAATATTATTTCAGAATATTTACAACTTAAATACTAAATACGTATTAGTTACTGAGAAAGCTAAATATCCTATAAAAAATTTACTTACAAACTTTAATTAAAAAAATATATCTAAATAGCTGCAAAACACAGAAGTTATAAAAAATGCCCACAAGAAAATGTCCACCGTTAAAGAGCTCAAATTTTTCTAATTATTATTGTTAAAAAAATTGTCTATCTATTTATATAATATAATATTAATAAAACATTACTAAAATTCTGAAAGATAAAATCAATAACGAATACTAAAAAAAATAACCTAATAAATTTAACTCTCAGTTATTCGGGTAACATTTCAAATTACCATGGTTAAGTTTCAAAAGCTTTTCTTGTCATTGTGTTGGTGAAATAGAACAATTTCAAGCCGAAATTGTTTCGAAGCAAACAGTATCAAAGAACGCCTTAAACGAAAAAGGTAAAAAATATGTAACTGACCTATCGGAAACTGAATGGCAAAGTTTAAGTTATTAGACCAATCTTCCAGAGTTAGGAGAAAAATATTGCCATATTTTAATTCAAGTTAGAACTATATCAAAATCATTTAGATAAGTTCCCCTTAACACCGAGTTCCATTAAAAAAATGTCATGTAATTTTTATTGTAAGCTGAGAATTTGAAATTTTTACTTTAACAAAGAATGCCATGAATAAAAAGCAAGTATTGCAATCTCTCTAAAGTAAAATGCGTGATTACTAAACTATACTGTATTTTAGTTTAAATGATCGGCTTGGTGGCGTTGGTGACAGTGTCCGTCTTTCCACCCTGACAATGTGGGTTCAAGACCGACCAAGTCAAGAGGTATAATAGATGAGCGGAACTGCTCACGTCACCATGTTTGAAATGGGATGTAAAACTACGGATTCTGTGTCCACATTAAAGATTGTACGACAAGTGGGGTTCGGCAAAATTTTACAGTACTAGTGTTTACCCAAGCAATGATGAGTTTATCCTGTAGCATCGGTAATTGACCATGGTAACAGAAATGGGCCGACGTTAAATAAATTACTAAAATCTAAATAATTTAAATGTAGCCTTTTCCGAATATAACATCACAATCTTTCCGATGTGTATCTCTTGTTGGTTGCTCTTTGATACTTGCATTAACTCCTTCCCATTAATTTCTTGATCAGTTTGCCTTAATTACCTTGTACTGCCTTGCACTAGAGTCTTTTTACAGATCTTGTTTTTATAGTATCTCAGAAGAAAAATTGAGGGCGTAAAATCCGGAATCCTAGTATGCCATTCCGTTAAAGGACTGCTCGCTCTTTATACCATAATCGAGCAATTCTGTCATTGTAAATGGATAGTGTATCTAGCTGAAAATACACTCCAACAAGCCTTGTGTTAAATTCTATTGCAATTTTTGTTACTATACACATTGTCAACACTACCACTTTTTAGTCAATACTGAAATTTTTATTTATGATTTATACACAAAATGAGGGAGAAAATAAAGATCGACGTTTGTAATGAGAAAGAAGTTTCTGCTTGTTTTGGTAAAAATAAAAATTAAGGAGAAATTAAGAATTAAATTTAAAATTAGCTAGGAGAGAAACAGACAACAAAATCTTTGAAAATGCCTATCAAGATATTTTTTGTTTCATAAACTGTTCGACTTGACTGCATTTTATTCTATTTATTTATTTATTTATTTATTTATTCTATTTCTAATCATAGGATCGCTTATATCCAGAGAATGTTTAATTTGATTTTCATATTTCAAAAACATGTGTATAGAGAATTAAAATACCTCGCAATATAAAAAGTTTTAATTGATCGTGTTTCTGAAGCCATCTTTGAATTTTCAAAAAACCCATTCATCTAAAAAAAAAGTTGATTTAATATGATTTTACCTCAATTTTGTCCTTACTTTTTATCAAAATTTGTTCAAAAGTTGGGGACGGAGGCTTCAGGCGGGTACTGTATATTTAATCTGACTATATTTGTGTACTTTTTATTTTCAAGCTTTTTTTGAATCCCATCGAATTTGGGCAGCTGGGTTGGTTGTAGGCGAACATTGCGACAATCCAAGTCACTGGCGCAATGTAAAAACTCTATCAGTTTGGATGAAACAAGAGAATATACCAGGTATTCAAGGTATTGACACCAGAGAGCTGACAAAGAAAATCAGAGAGAAAGGAACCATGCTAGGACGTATTGTTTACGATTTACCAGTCACTACAGAACACTTAAGAATTGTTGATCCCAATACTAGAAATTTGGTAGCGGAAGTCTCTACAAATGTAAGATTTTACCTATTTAACTAATCTTTTTATTAATTTCGCAGGGTCTTATTTAAGAACCCTTTCCATAGATTTTCAATCTATTCGCCAAAGAAATTGATACGTCTGAATTAATGCATATATTTGTTTAATTTGTTAGAAACCAGTCACATACAATCCTAATGGCTCTCCCAGAATTTGCGCAGTGGATTGTGGTTTAAAATATAACCAGATCCGTTGTTTCATCAACAGAGGGGCGAGAGTCGATCTAGTACCGTGGAATCATAAATTAAATGTAGACGAATACGATGGACTCTTTTTGAGTAATGGACCCGGTAACCCGCAAATGTGTGACATCACGATAAAAAATATTAAAGATATTTTGATTGGATCCCAAATCAAACCTATCTTTGGCATTTGCTTAGGACATCAGTTACTTTCAATGGCTATTGGCTGTACCAGTTACAAAATGAAGTAAGTATTCTTTAATATATCAGAAAGTATATACTAACTGATTTTTCTTTAGATATGGTAATCGCGGTCACAATCAACCATGCATACATCATGCGACTAAAAGATGCTACATGACATCCCAAAATCACGGTTTTGCTATTGATACAAAATCTTTACCAATTGGCTGGGAAGGTTTATTTACAAATGCGAACGACAAAACAAATGAGGGTATCGTCCATTTGAAGTTGCCTTATTTTAGCGTCCAGTTTCACCCAGAGCACATGGCTGGTCCACAAGATCTGGAGTGTTTGTTTGACATCTTCTTAGATGTCGTTAAGAATTACGGCTCTGAGAATATCAATGTGAAGAACATGCTTACAAATCAACTTACGTACCATATTGAAAGCCCCTTAAAATTTGAGAGGCCTAAAAAAGTATTAATAATTGGTTCGGGAGGATTATCAATTGGCCAAGCAGGTGAATTCGATTATTCAGGTTCTCAAGCTATAAAAGCTCTTAGGGAAGAAAACATTCAAACTGTCCTAATTAATCCAAATATTGCCACTGTACAAACCTCTAAGGGTCTTGCAGATAAGGTATATTTCCTTCCATTGGTTCCAGAATATGTAGAGCAGGTAATTCGGTCGGAGCGACCAGGTGGTGTTCTTCTAACTTTCGGAGGACAAACAGGCTTAAATTGTGGCATGGAATTAGAAACAATGGGTGTTTTTGACAAATATGGTTGCAAAATTTTAGGTACCCCTATTCAAGCAATCATTGACACTGAGGACAGAAAAGTTTTCAGTGAGAGAATTTCTGAGATTGGTGAAAAAGTTGCACCAAGTATGGCTGCCCACTCTGTGCAGGAAGCTTTAGAAGCTGCAGAGCAACTTGGTTACCCAGTCATGGCTAGGGCAGCGTTTTCTTTAGGAGGGCTCGGTTCTGGCTTTGCTAACAATAAAGAAGAACTAAAAGCTCTGGCACTGCAAGCTTTGGCACATTCATGCCAGTTGATTATTGACAAGTCTCTAAAAGGGTGGAAAGAAGTGGAGTATGAGGTAGTAAGAGATGCTTTTGACAATTGTATAACAGTTTGTAACATGGAAAACGTAGATCCATTAGGGATCCATACGGGAGAATCTATAGTTGTGGCTCCAAGTCAAACGCTTACAAATAAAGAATATAATATGCTGAGAACCACAGCGATAAAAGTGATACGACATTTTGGGGTAGTTGGTGAATGCAACATTCAATACGCCTTGAACCCTAATTCCGAACAGTATTACATCATAGAAGTAAATGCTAGACTATCAAGAAGTTCTGCTTTGGCTAGTAAAGCTACTGGGTATCCGCTAGCATACGTAGCGGCGAAATTAGCATTGGGGATTCCTCTGCCTCAAATACACAACTCAGTTACAGGAGTCACGACGGCCTGCTTTGAACCAAGTTTGGATTACTGTGTTGTGAAAATACCTAGATGGGATTTGCATAAATTTTCTAGAGTTAGCACTAAAATTGGTAGTTCCATGAAAAGCGTTGGTGAAGTTATGGCAATCGGTAGAAAATTTGAGGAAGCTTTTCAAAAAGCATTGCGTATGGTTGATGAAAACGTTAATGGCTTTGATCCTTATATAAAACCTGTTAATGATGAAGAATTGAAAGAGCCTACCGATAAAAGAATGTTCGTTCTTGCCGCAGCTTTAAAAAGTGGTTATTCAATAGATAGACTCTACGATCTAACTAAAATAGATCGCTGGTTCTTACAAAAAAATGAAAAATATCGTAGATTACCTCACCTTAATGGAGTCTTTTGATCAACATAGTTTGACACACAATACCTTGTTAAAAGCAAAACAAATAGGATTTTCTGACAAGCAAATAGCTTCAGCAGTAAAAAGCACTGAATTAGCTATTAGGATGCAAAGAGGAGAGTATGACATAACGCCGTTTGTTAAACAGATAGACACTGTAGCAGCTGAATGGCCTGCAACTACAAATTATCTTTACATTACTTACAATGCTTCTTCTCATGATTTGGAATTTAACGAAGAACACATTATGGTTATTGGGTCAGGAGTGTACCGTATCGGTAGCTCGGTAGAGTTTGATTGGTGTGCCGTGGGATGTTTACGAGAACTTAGAAGATTAAACCGTAAAACTATAATGATAAATTATAATCCAGAAACAGTTAGTACCGATTATGACATGTCAGATAGGTTGTACTTCGAGGAAATATCTTTTGAGGTTGTTATGGACATATATAACATTGAAAATCCTACAGGAATAATATTATGCATGGGAGGGCAGTTGCCCAATAATATTGCAATTGATTTGCATAGACAGCAAGCTAGAATTTTGGGTACGTCACCTGATTCAATAGATGGTGCTGAAAATAGGTTTAAATTTTCCCGTATGCTGGACAGAATAGGTATAATGCAACCTAGATGGAAGGAGTTAACTAATCTAAAATCAGCTATAAATTTTTGTGAAGAGGTCGGATACCCTTGCCTTGTCAGACCCTCATATGTACTAAGTGGTGCTGCTATGAATGTAGCGCATTCAAATCAAGACCTTGAGACATATCTTAATGCAGCCAGCGATGTCAGTAAGGAACATCCTGTGGTAATTTCAAAATTTTTATTGGAATCAAAGGAAATCGACGTAGATGCAGTAGCCTCAGATGGCATTATTTTATGCATGGCAGTTTCTGAACACGTTGAAAATGCAGGTGTTCATTCTGGAGACGCAACATTGGTAACTCCACCTCAAGACATTAACTCTGAAACTCTGACAAAAATTAAGCATATAGTTAAATCTATAGCAGCCTCTTTAGAGGTTACTGGTCCATTCAATATGCAGTTGATAGCAAAAGATAACGACCTTAAGGTTATTGAATGTAACGTGAGGGTGTCTAGATCATTTCCTTTTGTGTCAAAAACTCTAGATCACGATTTCGTAGCAATGGCAACAAGAGTTATTCTCGGAGAACCTGTGGAACCAGTTGACGTATTACATGGTTGCGGGAAAGTAGGCGTAAAAGTACCCCAGTTTTCGTTTTCTCGGTTGGCGGGTGCTGATTTCATGTTGGGAGTTGAAATGGCATCTACTGGAGAAGTTGCTTGTTTTGGGGAAAATAGATACGAAGCATACTTGAAGGCAATGATGAGTACTGGTTTTTGCATTCCTAAAAAGTCGATTCTGCTGTCGATTGGTAGCTTTAAGGTAAATTATTTGATGATCGACGTTTACAAAACTTAAGAATGTATTTTTTTAATAGCATAAAATGGAACTGTTACCGAGTATGAGGTCCCTGCAGAAAATGGGTTATAAGTTGTATGCAAGCTTGGGTACCGCTGATTTTTATAACGAACATGGAGTTGATGTAAGTACATTTTTAAATACGATTACTTAATCTTCTCTTATTAAAAGCTGGTATAATTCATTAATAATCGGTATTTTCATCTAATTAATTTTAATTAATCACAATTACATATTTTACTCTATAATTTGCAATATTAGTATTTTGTTGTATGAGTTATTTATAAAAAAAGAACTAGACAATATTTTAACGATTGGACTGGTGTTTGTCAAGCGATTTTTACAATGAAAAAAAAAACAAAGTCGACCGGTCCTACCATTAGCCAATCGAAATTGTCCTATCTTTAATATCATTCTCAGTAATATCAGTATACAGGTAATACAACTTTATATTTTTTTAGTTCTCTATATTTATTGTTTGGGTTTAATCACAAATTTAATGTAATATAATTATGTGATTTAATTCACTGACTCATCATATAAAAATATTTGATGTTAGTCATATATAAAACTTACTTCGAGCTTGTTAACTCAGTCAGTGGGAGTATTGAATATGGTAGGTATAAAACTGAGTAAATTATCCAAAGTGGTAGTTAATATTTATCAAGTTTTCTATATTAGAAGTTCTGTGCTTTCTTGCAGTGTAATAATATAAAATACAAAAGAATAAGAATTAGAGGCATTCCTGTGTTGCAAAGATAGACATAGTCACGCCAGTTTTGATCACAATTGTTGCGAGATTTTTTTCTTTTACATATAGTAGTTACAGGTTTTGTAGCAAAAATCCAATGCTATACTTACAAATTCGAAAATGTACCAATGTACATAAATGTTGAGAAAGGAATCTCTGAAATTGAGACATTTAAACTTTGAACCTTGTTGGGCGCTATATATACTTGACAAGTTATTTTAGTCTTTGGTGAAGCTAAATATACCATGCAAAGACGAAATATTTTAAGGAAAGTAACATTTCTTTATTTTGAACACAATTATTGGGCCAAATACAAAAATGCATTAACAGCATTTATTTAAAAAAATGTTTGAAATAGATTGATTGGAAATGACTTAGTCTCAGAATTAAAAACGACCCTTTAGGGCTAGTTATAAAATCTTATAGTTTAAACTGAAAATATACTAGACGGCTGTCAACAATTCTCCAATATATTTGACTTCGATGATGGCCTGAGATGACGAGGATTATGTCATTATTAGGGGTAAAGCATACTTTACCCCTAATAATGAATTTCATAAAAACTGAACTTATAATACTGGTCCTAAATGGAGCCATTATAAACCATGATTAAAATTATTTTCTTTTATGTTTCAGAGGTGATATTTTTATAGATTTTTTTCACTTTTGATTGTGTCAGTGATCATATCGAAACCAAAAAAAAAAAAAATCAAAGCAAATTAATTTAATACAAAATATTTATTAAAATAAATAAACAATACAAACACAAACTATTTACATATTTACATTCAGTCGGACTATAAAATATAACGGTGCATATAAATATGGCGAGCCGAGTCGGTGTGTTGTTCGCAGTGATCATCTGGGGCAGTAAACGCACCGCCAGTCTACTGCGATCATCCTTCGATCTGTCCAGCGAGTCGAACATGCCACCACCGTAAAATGATTTGAGTTCAATTTTAAAATAATACAGGTGATCCAATGGCAACAACAACGAGTCTGCTTCGAACACACCCCAACTGGTACTACGAGTCCCTTTGTGTTCACTACAAAAACCGATAGAAAATTAATCGCGAGGTGAGCGACGCGCGAGCTGTTTGCGACCGCTTACCAAGGTCGCACAAATATCACGAATCATGTTCGTTGCAGGCTCAGCTCGTGCTCGGCTCGCTATATGTATATGCGTCTTAACATTTTATTAGATTACTAGAAAAACTGATGACAAAGATTTTTATATGCATTTTTTAATGAATTTCGACAAAAGCTACACTCTTGCGTGGTTGAACTCCATTACTTTTGAAGGAGCTCTCGTTATTGCGGGATTCAATTATATTATTCGATGTATTTAAATTGCTTGGAAACATCACTCTTCTTTCTTGAGTATTTGGTGAATCTGCTCCTCCTTGAGCGACCAATTTATTGCACTGGTCTTCTTGAATTTTTATTTTTCTTAAGAAGTCTTCCACTTCACCGCAAAGCGCTGGACATTCGTCTCCCATAATTTTCGTTAAATACTTTGCTTGCTTCAAATAAAACAATGTCTGCTTGTGTGACGATATTTCGGAACTTTTCTTCGCAATATCGATGAAATTGTTGATGAAAAAGGTAAGTAGCTTCCGCTTCTTGTACACGTCGAATTGTTTGTCACAAGTCCACTAAAAAAGAAAAATATTATTGACGAGACTCTCAAAAGTATAGTGTAAGGAATTGATAAATATCAGCAAATATAATATGTGTGTAGGTGTGTTTAACGCAAAGATACAGCAAAAGCGGAAAGCAAAAGTTTTTGAGAAATGAAGAAAGTAACAGCTGTTCTGTTTAAATAATGGTGTAATTAATATTTTGTTGTTGCTGCTATCGCGATTTTACAAAATAAAAATATTTCTTTATTACTTACATCCATTTTTATCGAGTCTATTGATTCCCTTCTCTCCTCCGGTTCGCTGAGATTCTCCTTCTCCTTCTCCTTTTTTTCTCGCATTTGGTGTAAAATTCTCTCCCTTCGTTTCATTTCCTTGATATACTTTAACTGAGTATCTGAATCATAATACCTTTTTTTCTTATAATTTGGAGGAATCGATGAATCAGATATGATTTGCGGATTGGTTGATTCCATTCCAGATTTTATTAAGATATCATGCAGCTGCTCGAAGTCAAAAGGGTGATAGAAAAACCTCCCTCTGGTGTACCTCAAATTCCTTAAGGACTTTATGAATTTCATTACAGGGGATTCTAAGACTTCATGAAATACTTTTTGTGCGTGCCTCAGGTATTTTTTTGGAATATTTTCAAACATATTTTTTTCCTTTATGAAATAATCTGGTAAATGACTTTTGGCTATATGCGTGTTAAAATTTTTTAAAATATTCATTAGCTTAGTACCTAATCTATGTTCGGGCCAATCACTATAATTGGCTTCATATTCCCACAGCAGGAAATTTCGTATATGTTCCGTTAATAAACCAAATTGCAAGGTTTTTGGTTCTATGTAGGTCTTGTGTATGGTCAACAAGAACAAAAAACTTTTAGTCTGCGCGTGGGACATAAAGGTTTCTAAGTACCTTTCAGCTTGTGGACAATGAATCTCCCACTCGATATCATTATCAAAATGTGCTCCTTTCTTTCTGACATAGCCTTTTGGCACCAAAACACAATTAAGAGCTTTTATTTCATTAATCATGCTTTCTGTGGGAAATATGTATCTCTTTCTTACTTCTGGTGGCTTTTGACCTTTCATTAAAAATTCCAGAGTTTGCTCCAGGGGCCATTGAATAGGAAGGGCTGGGATTACTTCACATGGTACACTGCCATCTTTATCATTTAGGTTGCAAAATATTTTTCCTGGTATTGATTTGGCTAGGCTTAAATTCACTAGATCAAACCCCAGATTTACCGCAACTTTATTTGGAAATACAATATTTTGGAAATGTTTCATAAACTCTTTGGAATTTATATAGGAAACTGTGTCATATAAATCATCCTCAGTTAAATTTTCTACATTTTGTTGATCTATGTCAAGTTGGTATGTTAATTTTTTTACTTTGCGGTAGGATATACACGAAAGAGGTAAATTCGGCAAGGCATCCTTCTTTTCCAGGCCTTTTATTATTTCTATAGGTTTCGGAGTCTTGATGTCTGTTAGAGTGGAATAACCATAGGTAGTGTCAGACTCTGTAGAGCTTCTAGAAGTGCTAGGAGTTGCCTCGGTTCTTGTCAGGGGGATTTCTTCATCTAACGGAATGGTCGAAGGTTCGATTTCTTTCAGCTTCACGAAACCTTTAACAATAAAATATGAATAGACATGAGAATTTTACTTTAAACTTTTATGAGTATGGAAAAAGGGGAGGAGACATTCTGTATTTCCATATAATGAATAATATGTTCTTTTAAGTGTATGTAAAACAGAAAATAAACATTGAATAAATCGTTTTAAAATAATTATCTGTTTTCAAAAATATCTTGGTAAGTTTTTTGAAGATCTACGTATATTTACAAATCAATAATTGTGAAATATTGTCGTTTGAGTGTATTATACAAGCCAAATCTTTCATAATATTCTCTTGATATATGTTAGATAGATAGATAGATAGATGGATATTTAATAGTTACATATACAAAATCAATAAAAATGTTATAAAAACAGTCTAAAACTAATAGGTCGTCATAGATAAAATAACAATAAAAAACATTTAAATATAAACAAACACAATGTAAAGAACTGTTACATGAAGGCGAACAGGACAAATAAAACATTAAACATATATATTAAAAACAAAAGAGAATCATAATTTTTTATGGGAAAATTCAGTTAATAAGAATTCGTTACAATCGTATAATGCATTTTCTAGCAAAAATCGTTAAAGTATAAATTTATATCGTTTCCGTTCAAGTTCCTGGACGGCCTTCGGCAGCACATTAACAAACTTTATTGCATAATAGCCTGTCCCATTCCTTGGTTAACCGCAAAAACTTTAAATTAATATTATTTTTATTACGTGTTGAATATGAGTGAACACTGTCGTGTGTTACGTAATTATTTATATTTTCTTTTATGTACAGGAGATATTGCAGTATGTATGTACATGGTAAAGTAAGTATATTTAGATTGATAAATGCGTCGTTGCAATCCTTTCTGTATGCCAATCCTGCAATAATCCGTATAGCCGGTTGGAGTATGTGCCGAATGGCAAGATAGCACACGTTAACGAAGTCTAAATCAATGCATAATAAGCCTTCAATATTGTTGTCTGTGATACACTATTTGCCAAACTGCGCAACAAGAAAATGTTACTTGATATATTTTTGCATATTAGTTAATATATTGTCTAAAGTAACGCCCAAAAATTTAACATAATGAGAGGAATCCATATTCGGAGAGTGGTGTCTTAAGCTGAAAATCATTGTTTCAGTTTTATCTTTATTCAGAACTAACTTATTGGTTAAAAACCAGTCCTCAAGTGTATATAAAGAGTTGCGAGCCTCGGATAAGAGAATCTTGGCATGCCTATGGGTAAGAGTTGTGTCATCTGCAAAAAGAGTGAATTCCGCATAGTACTGGCCCCAGAACTGGCCCTTGAGGAACATTAAATGTAATATTTAACAAATCTGATTACACAGCCCCACAAAAAAAAAATGTCTGACCTAGCAACGAGACGAGTATATCCATATGTATTTTTGATCGCTGATTCCGAATCCGGGGTCAAAAAAAGTCGTACACCCCCAAAAAAAAAATTTTAGAGCCAAAAAACACCCCCTGAATCGTTTTGTTTAATATTTTCTGGAAAAATTGAATGTATTACGATAAAAATAAAGGTGAATTGCAGCGTTCACCCTATCGGTATGAAACGCACCCCCATAGAGGGTGAGAATCACCCTCATCTGCCATCAAACCAATTGATAACGACAATGACTGAAAACATATAAAAATGTTTAAGTTTCGTTAAGTTTGCAATAAACTGACGTAGAATTTACGTAATACCCCAAATCTACCCCTATATCGTTATGAAAAACAACCCTTAACTTCAATTACAGAAAAAAAGAAAGGAAAAAACATAAAATTTGATAACGATATCATTATATGGATGTTCTTATTTGCAGAGATCCTTATGGCTAGGATATTAGCAGTCATTTGTCACCAATCTTAACACCATTTGGGTATAAAACGCATCCCTGAAGGGAGTGAGAAGTACTCTTACGTTAGTAGCTTTTAATTCTTCTTTTTTTAATCTTTTTTTTTATGGTATCTTTTAACTTTATTTTCAAACGATCTTCTTACTGACTGTCGTTTGTGTTGTTCTTTCGTGTCTCTTTTCAGAGACCAACAGTAGTCTGCTATCATGTGAAGTTAAGGGTTGTTTTTCATAACGCTATAGGGGTAGTTTAGGGGTATTACATGAATTCTACGTCAGTTTATTGCAAACCTAACGAAACATAAACATTTTTAAATGTTTTTCAGTCATTGTCGTTATCAATTGGTTTGGTGGCAGATGAGGGTGGTTCTCACCCTCTATGAGGGTGCGTTTCATACCGATAGGGTGAACGCTGTAATTTACCTTTATTTTTATCGTAATACATTCAAATTTTCCCGAAAATATTAAACAAAACGATCGATTAAAATGATAACATCATTTTCAGAGCGTTATCTCATATCCCTATTCAGGGAGTGTTTTTTGGCTCTAAAATTCTTTTTTGGGGGTGTATGACTTTTTTTGACCCCGGATTCGGAATCAGCGATCAAAAATACATATGAATAAACTCGTCTCGTTGCTAGGTCAGAAAATTTTTTTTTTGTGGGGCTGTGTTATCATTATTAAACGTTACAAATTGAGATTTGTCGGTGAGATATGACAAGATCAAATCTACGATATTTTCGGTAAATTTATATTTATATAAAAAAAAAACATAAAACACATCACATAAATTATTAGACAACCCCCAAACCAAAGCCGAAGCTGCTCGGACAGGGGTTACACAGTTGGAAAAAACGCGAACACATACAACCAAACCCTTCAACTTTGCCAGAATCGAAACCGGGATTTGAACCCGGGAGTCGAAGGCAGCAAACCAGCTATGTTTGTCACTTAACGCTCTGACCCACTGCGCCACCGAGAATTATGTTAATATATTTACCATTTATTTTCATATGTACGAAATGTTTATCCAAGATATTTTCATATTTTTCAAGTTTTTTATGCTTCTTGAGAGTATGTTTAACAATAGCCAGGATTTTACACACTCATTCTTTCTACGTAACGGTCGTGACGAAAGAAATCTAACAATCTTTCTACTTCCTATTGTACTATGAATTGCAATTCAGAGAATATCAAAACATATTTGTAACATTCGCAAATTTTTATTAGACGACGAATTTATAATAGACAAATTATTATAAAACTACATATTAAATTGTTAAAATTTGTTGGCACACTCATGTAGCCATAACATATTTTATACTTTTCTAAATTATAAATCAAATATTTTCTAAGCTTTATTCTTCCTATCAATACCGAAAACATCCTCAGAGTTAGAGGTAAATTAAATTGGATAGTAGTTTCTCTACATTAAGTTTAGTTTAGATTATTAAGTTGAATTACAATAGCATTCAAGATGTTCAGACATGTACCAGGTGTTCAAATATTGAAGCCCCAAGTTGTTTTGTAGCTATTTGTTTGCCCTATAAATCGCGTTAATAAGGTGCATCTAAACGAAAAGTGTTTTGTGTGTATATTTTGTGTTTTAATATTTTCATAAATAATAATGTAATTTCATAATTGAATATGCCACTGGGAGCAAGATTTCAGATAATTTCTTTAAATGAACCTAAATTTTGTTAACACTATTTATAAAACAAACAAATAAATACAAAATTAGGAATTATTCAAATACTATTTTTGGGTTTTGAGGAAATGCCTTGGGATTCAATCAATGATCACTATATACATCAGCGTTTCACCAGTAAAGTCACCGACATTTCTTCGACCAACCATGTTTGGATATGATAGGTGGACGATTGAAACAGTTTTCCTTAGCCTACTATGAATTTGGGGCTACTTCGGCAAGAGGTCCAAGTAGCCTCGAATTGGATCCCACTAGAGAAAATATACCATTTAATCGAATCATGCCCACACAGAGGAGTTGACAAGTGAAGAAGACTGCGTAACACGTCAACTCATTATATATATATTTTATTATTATATTAAGTTCATGTAATAATTTTCTTACCTGAATATACGCTTTCAATTACCAAAATTCAATTAAAATATTTTGAATGTTTTGCATGAGTGTTGTATTTTCCATAGCACACAAACATTCATTATGGTGCTTTCCGTTATTTTAATTACACAATATAGTATTTTTGGCGGAGAAATCTGTGAGAGGAATGTAAAGATAAAACTCCTCTGTTCATAATTGCTGTTTGAGTACCTGTGTGGTATGATATGACTTAAAAATTGCCTTTAGTGAATAATCCCGAAGCTGATCTCGCAGATGTTATCTAAGATTCGTGGAAAGTGTATATTGAAAATAAATTATTTCAATTTGGTTATCTCAACAAGTATATTTTGTTAAGATAGTCGCGTTTGAATTAGTAAAGTTAAAAAAATTTGTTCTTTCATCGTACTACTGTGTTTTTTATCTCTCGTCACAACTACTATCTCTATTTCAGCTGACAAGTTCAAAGAAAATTACAATAACGAAACAACGAACACGTGATTTCCATTAGTACTGTAGAGAAAATAAGAAAAAGTGGTATTAATTCATATAAATCTGATTTTGTGCATAGGTGCTTAGGTTGTTGCTCTGTCTAACATGTTAATTTTCGCCTCAAATTACGCTTTTATGAGCCAGTAAATATCGTATTTCAACCATCACTTCCAGTTATACAGATAAAACCTCGAAGGGGCGAACACGATCATTAGTATGCGCAATTTACTTTCTTCAGTTGAATATTGGCCGACGCCGACGGTGTATTATACATCCGAGAATTACCAAACCACTTGACTACAATAACGTGCAAAACCAACTAGACAGTGCTGCTGTTTTAGTACAATAGGGTGTTTGACACTATGAAATATAAAATATTAAATTATATGTCTACGATAATTTATCGAATAAGAAAACAGAAATTATCGGTTTGCATTCACAAAAACACAAGGTTGATTTACTATTTCAATTTTAAAAATTGACATTTGTTAGTCTGTGAACGACATATTACAAAACGCTAGCCGCCATGATGGTTTTAAATATGACGTCACTCTTGTAGTACGCAATACCTGCGGTTATCTTATCGTGACTGCTTTGTAAATGAATATTTGGACTGATTTCGTGTTGTTTTTTCAAGTTCATAATAATTATTCATGAAGGGCGGGTTTTTAAAAGCGAACAGTATGATTTTGGCAAGAATTAATACAATAATGGTAGCTAAATTCTTTGCGACTAATCCCGACTTATGTTCTGCCGAATTTAGGAATATTAAACATCTGTGTAAGTATAGTTTATTTCAAACTTAATTGCAACGTAAAAATATCGGCTTCTTTGACGACGGTAAAAGGATTAACGAAGCCGACGTTTTTCATCTTACAAATAGGTTTGAAGTAAACTGTATATAATATTTGTTTACTTATAATTTAAAAGCTAACGACGTACTTATGTTAATAAAAGTGTGTAATGTAGGCAATTAGAACATTATTTATTAGATAATTTTCAACATAACCCCAAAATTACAAACGTGACATATATGTGAAAGACTTTATTTGTTTACATTAGTTGTAAAGTACAAAGCTACTGAAAGTATAAAACAAAATAGTAATTACATCAAAGTGATCCTCACAAAAATACAGTATACTGTTACTCGATAATAGTTTTGGATCTCTCCTGGCAAGTTGTAACCAAGTCTTTCTCATCTTAATATCATCTAGCAGTTTTATAAGCAACTTTTGTGGTATATTTAAACTTGTATTCTTGCAGTTCGGCACCAAACACCTTGTGTAACGATGGGAACTCATTATTTTATATGACAAATAAAAAATGATACCGAACGTTACTTGCGCTTGTTTGTTTAATACAAGAATGACGTCACAGTAGATAGTGACATGGCGGCTCGAGTTTCCACGCCAGTTTATATATCTGAAATTTTGAATGCTATTGTATCCTATAAAGCGATTTCATTTAAGCGAACTAAAAATTCCTGTGGACTAATACTACGATATGAACATTTCAAGACAATTTAAAAGTACTAGACAAATAGCCTACTTAGTACATTTTTGGTCATTTTTTGATCATAGTAAAAAGTGCATTTTAGGTCCAATCAACTCCAATTTAGTACATTTTGCAAAACAATCTAAACAATTGTTTAAATATCAACGATTTTTTATTTGTAGAAAGCTACATTAGCCTTGCATAAATTTGTGTAATTACGATTCTGACCGGTAGATAATTCATTTATGATGAGCTACCGCTTAACGACTGCGTATTCCCCTCCGCCGCCAATGGTTAAACTTAATGGCCGTGTTTGCCTCTTCGTGGTTTTATCTGTATATTAATAACATGTTAAAATTTGACATTCCTAGGTAAATAATCTTAGATTCTATACAACGCTGATTTTCTGTGAACTGGAAGTATATCAAGTGATAAAATGGCCAATGAAAATAGGTTGATATTAAATATATTAGTATATAAAAATATATTAAAAACGAAAGTTTTGCATTAAATACTTTGGGGGAATCATATACAGATCGAGCCAGACCATTAGATACACGATTAGCGGTATGCGTAGTTTACAGTCGCTCGTGTGTTGCCAGCACGATGGGGCAATCGCAGCACAATTATCAGAAGGGGCTTTTTTCAGTAGGAGGTCTTTTTGAGCATCAAATTTGAATTATTTATTTATTCATTTACGTATTATTTTATTTTTTAGAGTTGGTATTACTTTTCTTTATTATTTATGGGATTTATTAATCAATGTTTTTAGAATTACTTTTTGTTTAAAAAAAAAATCAATATTTGATCGCGTGTTCTGATATTTTTCATGCTATCTGTGGCGCCTCGGAAGAAAAAACTGAAATTGTGAAACATTCAGATAATTTTAGTAATACGTTAATACCCAAAGATTTCTTTATATGAATGAGCAACACTCTCCACCGCAGCTTTAGTAATACTGAAGTCTCCCTATCGTTTGGACTTCGTATTCAAACGGGCAACTGTAAACTGCGCACAGCACTAGGCGTGTATCTAGTGGTCTGGCTCGATCTGTACACCAAAATTACGAGTCCAGCAATCATTTCAAAAATTGTAATAGCCGTCTCCACTTTTAATATAGTAAAGAGTAGGTTTCCCTAGTATTTTAAGGTAGTCTACAAGCTGTAAATTGGTTTCAGAATCGTCAAAATCGTTAATGAAGTTTTATCTAAAACAAATATCGGTGTTTGAAGCATGTGTCTAGAATTTCAAAAAAATTGTCATAATATGACATTTTGATACCCATTGGTCGATTTTTATGTATGATGTCCAGAGGTAGGATTTACCAATCGGATATGACGTAAAACCAGGGTTGGCTTTAGGTGGTTATGTGTCAGATTTGCATGCATATATGAAACGATATCTTACCTTAAAAATTTTTTTAGCGAATTCCGTATTATCCAAAGTTGATAAAGTCAATTTATTATAAACACTCGCTCAAAGAGAATTGGAGGTGTAAGCGGATGTATTTAACAGTAAACTACACACAAGTATTTTTCACTGCCGGATACAAGAATATATTATATTATATAGAGTATATTATTAATATTGACGGTCCCGTATGTTTAGAGGAATTCGTGATAAACTTCCGTGTATGGTCTTCAGATTTTCTTTAACAGTTGGATCAATAAATGCCTGTTGCGCCTGTGAAATAGCAACTGCGGTATTTGGATTTAACTGCTGTATTAGGATTTTCAAAATGACAGTAATAGTACGATGCTACCTCTAGCCAAGTTCCTCATCATGTTATAATGGGCTGTGGAGGTGATGGAGTATTTGGTAGAATTTCATGAAATAACCGTACACGACTTGGTGCTTTAACTTTCTTTACACTAGATATCAAAATATCAACATTAGGGTAGCACTTCCTAATAACTTTAGCAATCCTATGAATCCCATGTGCTAAACATGTTACATAAAGTATATTCTGATATGTTTCATTCAAAATTCTTCCAGCAAGTTTCATATAATTCACTCCATCGGTAAGAAATAATAAGAACTTGCCCTAATTTTCTGCATATTTAACACCCCAAATTCTTGTAGACTTGAATTCACTACCTCCGCTACAGTGCGAGAATTTGTAGCTTCTAAAACTTTAGAGGCAATCAAGTGCCCGCTCATTGAACAATTTTCCTCCATTGCACCCTTTAAAACATTCTCTACCTTAAATCCACAAGCATTAGTGGTTTCGTTCACGCGAAGCCAGATGTACTTCCCATTAAGCTCAGAAGATACATATGTTTTTTCTTAGTGTAGACCCCGAAGGTACGTTAACATTGCTATATTTGCCACTAGTATATTTTTCCAAGAATTGTCTAAAAAGTGGACTGTCTAGTTTCGACCACGGTATGTTACATCCTATCATAAATTTCACTAAATCTAAGTTAAAATAACGTTGCATGTCACTGTAAGTAAAGCTACTTACGCTCCGTTAATATTTGTGTTGCATGATCACGAAATTGCTTTGTCACATCTAGTGCAATACAATTGTCTACCATCAAATTGTAAATCGGCAATATCGCGTATCCAAGAATTTACTGTAGCTTCCGTCGGTTTTGTATGTTTTCACTGCGCATTTTTAGTACCGACGTCCGAATGAATCCACATTTTGCAAGATACTGTTTGAATTAGTTTGAAAGTGTTATGTTTTCCACGCAAGGGCCGGCCGTTGGCCTTCAGTAGTGTAAATTACCAATATACTGTAATTTAAAAGAATCTATTACGCATTATGTTTTAATTTAATATAGTGCATTCTGTGACAAAACTAAGTTACCATTAACATTGTAAAATTTAATAAAATTCACTTAATATGTTTTTGTAGTTTGGGAATATTTCGGTAGCTGTTTGCAATATATTATATTATATCTGTAAAAGCTATCTCTGGAAACCGATTGGTAAATCCCACGTATGATGATATCTTAAGTTCCAGCGGAATTTAAAAAAGGGTACAAATAGTAATAAGTGCTAAAAGTAATACTTGAATAAAGTAACAAATCGTAGTCCTCTCACTTTATTTAATTGAAGATTAAACTTAAACTTCTTGATGATTTATAATAATAATATAATAATAATAATAATAATAATAATTTATTGACCATGTGGAAATACAAAAACTGTACATATGGTAAGTCAAGTAAACAAAATAAAAAAAAGGTGTATATAAATATAAATAAAAATTTTTCAAGAGTATAAACGTCAATAAATAAATATATAAAAATATAAAACACATACATATACAGTTAACAATAATTCACATAAAAAATTCCTGAACACTATATAAAGACATTTCTAGTAAATAATGTTTGACACACATTTTAAATTTTTTAAAACAGTTTATATTTTTCAGATCATTCGGTAGCTTATTAAACAAAACAATGCAATTATAGTTTGGTGACTGTTTGTAAAAAGTAGAGGTGTGAGTTGGAATACTCAACGTATTATTATGTCGTATATTGTAAGAATGTGTACCTCCCAATCTGTCAAAATTATGTTTATATCTATATGTAAAGCACACACATTTTAAAATAAAAATAGATATTACAGTTAAAATTTTATTCTTTTTAAAAACATTTCTGCAGCTATCTAGTGGTTTCAAATTAAAAATTAGCCTTATTATTCTTTTTTTGGGAAATTACAACCCTGTTTATGTTCCTACCGACTCCCCAAGCAAGTATATTCAAAGACAAATGACTATAGACCAAGGCATAATATATATTTAATAATCCGTTGGTATCTAAAACACTTTTCATTTGTAATATGGCAAAATAACCAGAATTTAATTTCTTGCAAACAAAATCTATGTGTTCATCCCAAGAGAGCCTACTATCTAGGTGTGTTCCTAAAAATTTTACACTTTGCGCTACTTCAACATTATTATTAGATAAGAAGTCAGGAGTAAGCTCTTTTCTTATATGAAAATTTATATAAACAGTTTTCTTGTTGTTCATTATCAACTGATTACGCTGACACCATATGTCTAGTTCATCATAAACCTTAGCGACATTTTCACAGAGTTGTGTAGGGGTAGGTGCTGAAACCGTGATAGTTGTATCGTCAGCAAACATTGTGACTCTACCTATGGTAATAAATTTTGGTAAATCGTTTACATAAATTGAAAATAATAAAGGACCTAGCACAGAACCCTGGGGTACTCCCATATGGACATCCCTTATATCAGACATAATGTCAGAATATTTCACTAATAATTTCCTATTTGACATGTAAGATTTTAACCACTGCAACAATGCACCCCGAATACCAATATTATACAATTTTGCAATTAAAAATTCGATGTTAACAGTATCAAAGGCACAGGAGAGATCAAACATTAATGACATTACATACATTCCCTGGTCAAGCTCTTTGTAAACAAAATCTAGCAAATGGTAGGAAGCAGTTTCAATTGATTTATTGGCTGTAAAGCCATGTTGACAAGATGTGATAATATTATGCTTACTTAAGAACTGCACTATCATATTATGGACTAACCTCTCAATTAGCTTAGAGAAAGTACTTAAAAGAGAAATTTGTCGATAATTTGCTATATTGAGTGGATCTTCTTTTTTATACAGTGGTATAACACATGCTGTTTTTAAAATATCTGGAAAAATTCCACATTCCAATGACTTATTAATAAGGTATTCTAATGGTTTGCATATTATGTCACTTATATTCTTTAGTAATTTAATACTAATTTCATCAAGACCTGTGGACTTTTTATTACTTAGTTTAGCAATCTCACTTTTAATGGTGTACTCATCAATATAATGTGTGAACAACGTTTGCTGTTGAATGTCCATTAACGTACATGGTAGAGAAAGATTTTCGCCGAAATGTTCAAACATTTTAATATTTGAAATAGTACTGAAATAATTTGCAAAGCTATTTGTTATTACAGTAGGATCACTTATCATCTCATCATTTAGCATTAACTTTATTGAATTTTCTTTTTTATTATTACGACCAAGTTTATTATTTATTATTTTCCATGTTTCCTTAATCTTATTTCCAGCATTATTAATTTTATTTTTATAATATTCACTTTTTGTTATTCTAATATTCTTTTTGTACGCTTTCTTTTTATTTAAATATAGGGTTTTACTGTTATCACTATTTGATAAACTTAATAACCAAAACAGCTTTTTTAGTTCATTTTTTTGTTTGCATAATTCGTTATTAAACCATGCGTTTTCTGTATGTTTATGACATGTCTCCTTCACAAGTGGACAGCAAATATCTAGACAATAAGTTAAATCACTTATCATATAAACAGAAGTGTTTAAAGGGGCCTATTCACGATCAATCATGTTGCGCAACATTGCCTGTTGTGCAACATGATTGATCGTGAATAGTTCTGATTGACATGTTGGACATCCTGTCTTGTAAAATCAGAATCGCCATATATTTTTAGGCAACAGATCTGTCGCCAACAAATTTGTATCGTGAATAGTAAGTGTTTTGTAAATTTTATCATTCCGTGAGTTGATTGCCGTACTGTGCGTGTGCAGAATGACATAATAGGTAAATAAAAAGTACATAATACTATATTATATTTTAATGGAATGGTGTCGTTTACGAAAGATAAAAATTTTTGGCGCTAATTTATCGCTATGTATAGAGAATTGCCAGCATTGTGGAGGTAGACATTCTAATGCAAGAACAATAGCAGCCCATGCTTCAATATTCATTTTAATTTAATTTTCAACTCGATAGCAGCATGTACATGTGAAAGATTCAATGAGCGTATTTTAACTGAATGTTGTGCATAAAAGTGTCAACGTGTGTACAGTTTTAAAATAATAAAGTTGCAGATGAAAATTTTTTAACCCCTTAACCATTCATTCATTTTTTTCAGTAATCACGATAGCTTTGGAGCATTTAATTCTGCTAATTGATTAGAATGCATCTTATAGAATGATTTGAAACGAAATTTCGACCAGTAAAGTCCACTGCGTGCGCATGATTTCACAACTGGTTGAAATGTATTTAGTGCCTGTATTTTGAGTAACCGTCTGTTCTATAACTAAATGTTGATATTTGTGTGTGTAAGTAACATTTTTTGAACAAACGGTAAGTCACATATAAATAAAGAATCCCCCGTGCTTACAAAATTTATTTCAAGTTGTTCCCTGCATGTAGTTTTTTATAATTGTCATCTTTAATTAGACACGCATGTCCTAATCCCAGTTTTTAACATTGCTTAGTACCTATATTTTTCTGGCTGGTTTTTAAAATAATCAACTTTTCGCGACATTTTCGTATATAAAAATGTTTTGGCTGTTCAGATGTAATCATTTTATATCCGTTAGACTTACGGCTGAGAAAATATACAGGGAGGTCTGTAATGATAGTCAAAAAGATCACCGTGGAATTATCATACAAACATTTTAGATTTGTTTTCACGTAAAAACACCATCCAGGTGTTACAGCCAATTTTTATTACATTTATTACACACTGCATAACAACTATATAGATGAAAAGTGAACATTTTTTACATACATCAACTTATACTATTGCAAAGTAGTTGAATATTCAACCATGAACTAGTAACACCCCTAAACGGCAAATATTATCAAAAAAAAATCAACTAAAAGTGTATATGAAGTATTGCATACTTGCGATAGAACAAAAACATAATGGTTCCAAACAAAAAATAGTTCCTACTACCTGTTAAAGGGTTAATTGCGATTGCCCAATAGTAACATTTTTACCAAATAAATGGGAAGCCTTCTTGAGGCCGTCTCGTATACCATTCACAGACCGGTTTCTGGTTATTGCCTTCGTCAGTGTGTGTGTACTATTTATAAATTAATCTTATCTATCTGTTGGAATACTTTGGGCATTTTAATTTTCATTATACCATTATTATTAAAAAAGTTTAAATTATGCCATCTACAATTTTAATAGAAATTAAAACATGTTTATATTTTAGCTAAAGTTTATTTCTTAGTAATAATTTAGTTTTAGATTAGTTTAGATTAGTTGAAAACGAATAAAAATTATGAGCAAAAGAATATTCCATTTTTTTATTGGACCATCCGGTATATACTTCATTAGACAATAAACGGTATGGCCTTGTATCAGTTTATCTAACACAAAATCTATGATTTTCGAGAAGTTACTTCGGTGATCATGGAGGCGCTTAAGAAATATTTTTTTTACATATAAAATTTTATTTTATACACTCAAATTATTTGATGATAGTAATTTCATCAAATACATATTGTACAAAAATTCTCACCCTACAAACACGTGATTTGTCCAGTCATTTGATCATATCAAACAAGACAATAGAAATTTGTTGGAATAGTGTTCTCTGTTCTTTTATTATTACGTACTATTTGGTGATTTCTATTCACTGTCGCTTTACAAATGTTACATTTCATATTAATAAAAAAAACCAGTTCTATCGATAATTTATCATAATATTAGCTTTACTTATCGTCAATAGAAACAGTGAGTGGTTTGCGATTTTGTATTGGATTGGTGAGACTGATTTTTACACTTTTCAGTTACATAAAAAAAATTTTGACACTCAAAGTTGTTCAATAACTGAATAATCTTTCTTCAAATTTATTTTTGATCGTTAAATTCGTTTTTTAAATATGACTAGCGCGGTATGCCGAAAATCGGTAAATCTATATTAATTTTCACTTAAACTCGTTATAATATTAATGCTATGAAAATATAGTACCTAATTCATAAAATCAATAAACAATGATAATAAGCGACAAGTGTATCACTTATTAAACTGCTTCTGATACAAGGTGAGCGTAACCAAGTGTTTAGTTCACCATTCTTTATATGTACTTGATCGTAAAGATCGTGTCCATTGTAACCAAATAAAAATGTATTAACAATTTTTCCCGGCTGGGATACGATAGGCAATCAGTGTTTCATAGGACTAATTCTTGTCTATATTCAAAATTGAGCAGTGCCTGAAGGATCCTCGTCTTTTACCTAAGTCAGATCCAGGAACACACTGGTGACGATTAAGATATATTTTAAAGATTTAAAATATTTGCATACGAAAAAACATTATTTTTACAACTACAACCCTCATGGTATTTATAGGGCAGTAACTAAAATTACCCGGCGTTAGCTACTCGGGTTTGAGGGTTTAGGAGACCCGTTTTTAACTCCCCCTCTTTAACTTAAAAGGAGTTTTAGTGACAAGAAAATGTATTAACAGCAAATCCATCAAAATATAAATCGAGACATACGAATGCCACTGAACCTAATTTTTCATTTAAATTATAGAATTTCTATCTGATATTTATATTTTGTTTGTTTTCTGGTCACTAAAACTCCCCTTGAGTTAGAGGTCCCTTTAAAATGTTGATAATACCGGGGGTTAGAGTTGAAAACTATTAAATTTCAACGTTGTAGCTTGAAGGGTTTGAGCAAACAATTAACCCCCTAATTCACAGATGGAGCTTTAGAAAAAATCTCTTCCTAGTGGGCGGTTTTGACATATAATGTACATTTCTTTAAAATTTTAAGGTTCTAGCTCTTACGGCTTGGACTTTGTATTGATGGGCCACTGAGGACATTTAACGTTATATAATAGTGACTGACTTCACTGTTGTGGTTGCAGTCATAATTCTACTCGAGTAACTCTTAAAACGAGCATGGTATAGATATTGTTGGTAAAAATATTGTAAAAATTGTTGTAAAACAGTGTTTACAAGCTTAAAAATTTTGATACACTGAACTGATTCTGCGGTTGGCTCCTTGTGAAACATCATTAAATATTTTAAATATATGAAAAAAATTTGCTTTTTAATGTTACAAAAATATTTTATTAGAAACTCTACACGTGTTTCGGCTTTTTAGGCCTTTGTCAAGAGTACAGGGAATACTGTACTCAGTATTCCCTGTACTCTTGACAAAGGCCTACAGAGCCGAAACACGTGTAGAGTTTCTAATAAAATATTTTTAAAACATTAAAAAAGCAAATTTCTTTCATATATTTAAAATAAAAATTTTATGACTTTTCATGTAATGAGGTCGCTGGGATACCCCTACTTTTTTATTTTTAACTTTACAAAAACTATTCCTGATGAAAGATTATAAATCTGATTGACTATACAGCGAGAATTGTTGTTAAACAGGCGTTAAAAGAAAGAAAATGTACGTATAGATTTCTTATGTGGAGTATTGGTGATGGTTCTCACTACAGGTGGAGAGGACATAATCAATACACATCATTATTTGTTTTCCTTTTAACGCTTGTCCGACTTGAAACAATTTTCGCTGTATAAAGCCAATTTCAAGTGTTAAAATAAGTCTGTAAATTAAAATTTAGTGCATACTTTCACATGCATTATTTGGCATCAAGAAATGTTGGAATAATGGCAGTTCTTAAATTTGGAAACGTCAAGAATTACTATTATTATTATTATTACCAGACCGAGTTTTATCACGCGGTGAGGAAGCCTTGATCCCCAAATTAGCAGCAGTTTTCTTAATTTCTAACGTCCAGTCAATCTTGGTAACATACTGAATTATTTTTTTTACTAGTTTAGCAAATTCATTAAAATTTAAATATAAAAACATTTCTAAAAATATCATAAAGGATTTTTAAACTGATTTAAATAATAGATACGCCATATCTTGCTTGCTATAATTTTAGCCCTGAACAATACTGATAGAATCACCGAATACCTATCTGTGATTTATCTGAATAAAATCAGTTGTTAATTTTTGTGTTTAGCTTTTTTATTATCCGCGAATCGTTATGCAAGTTATTAAACTATTTAAATGCATTAGATTTTATTATATTTGCTGCCTTTAAGGGGCCTAGTCGGGAAAAAGCTTCGGATAGCTGTGTCACTCTCTAGAAAGTTTTTATACATACATGCGCCGCTGAATAATTTTGCTCTTGACTATACCATCACTGGACGTTTTATTCACCGACTTCATTGAGAAGCGATTCCCGATAGAGGTAACACTTCCTTGCTCCATTTGTAGTGACAAAGATACTTATTTAGAAAATTCTTTTTAACCAAATAGTACGGAATAAAAGTTTGAAACTTGCTGAGCATAATTATGAAGATTCATTCTAGACGACATGTATGAATTTTACCTCGAATTTTACCGATTGATATCATAATTCAGGAGCTAATCACGTCCAAATTCCACTTATACAGTATAAATTTTCCCTACATAAAGTGAAAATTAATTAAAATAGATATACATGTACCCTCTATTACACTTTCAACTACTGATCCTCCAAATTTGGTGTAATTTGACCAAACCGCATGGAAGAAATAAATTTTGAAAAATTACCTTACAAACACTGGTTAGATTAGCCCTCTTTCAGACTTTCAGACGTATAGAGCAGAATCAAAAATTAAATTGAATCAACAGTAGCGAATGAGATACACAACAGTCTGTATCGATTTGCATGTAAGTTAAATGTGAAATACCTCCATTTTAATTGTTTTAAACTTTCTGTCAGAGTCCATTTACAAGCACAATTTTTAAGCCAATCGTTTACATACCCTATTCAGGCGTATCGTATTATACTGAATTTGTCATTAGTTGATGGCTAGTTGCCAGTTGTAAGTAATTTTTGTGCTCGACAGAAATGGTAAAAATTCGCAAAATTTGCCAGTGTTTAATTAATTACTATTTCTTTCTATATTAAACAAACGAATTAGAAACCTCTATCTATAATTTGCATTTATCTCTCTATTTATTATTTACTTTCCAAAAATCATAAAAATTTAATTAAAAAAAATCTTGTTACCTTTTCTTGAAGATTCTTCTACACGCACAGCTGACCTCTCGATGTTATATATTGCACTATCTAAAGAATTTACAACCGTAACTGAGTCATCTATAACATAAAGCCTCTTGGGTACCAGTGGTTCCGATGAATATTTCTTTGGCCCATGCAATGGCCGATATATAATGTTTTTGTTTACTCTTTCTAATATTATATCCGGAGCTATGCATTGCTCTCCTTTCTCGTATCTCTTAGATGATATTTCTTGAATTTCTCTGTAAGAGAAACATGAATTATTAAAACAATGCTTAACATAATCTATAATTTAAGATTTCTTCTTTTATTATAAGAACCAAATCAATAATTCAGAATTCTTGTGTCGTACAGGGAACAGGTCTAGCAATAAAATAAAATGGTCAGCTACCGTCTAGAAAAGTAGGTGATCCCAGAGTCTTTTTATGCTGGAAAATACGTCATCACCAGTTTAGGCTGGACAATATTTTTCTGCATCTAAGCGTACAAAGCTAATAATGAATAATAACAATGATTAATCAGATTAAAATGAAGTTTATCGTTGTTACCATGGTAATTGTAAAGTATATCAGAAATTTTTCATTGAAAAGTTTAGAAAACAGTAACAAAAGTGATTTTTGGACATACCATTGGCAATTAGTGAAGCCACCGTTACTAGTAATTATGATTCATTACACCACAAATCAGAATGATACGAAAAGGTATACACATGCCTTGGAAACCTGTACAATACAAGAAAGTAAAAACGATAAACGAAGACGTTGTCTAAGCTTATTTAGCTGAAACATCTGAAAATTTAAAATCATAAAGCCTTTGGGGTCAATATATTTAATGAATAAATCAATTTTAATGGTCAAAAAGGATATTCTAAGGTGGTTGCATTTCTCAAGAAAAAAATCAGTTGGCTACAGCGCAACAAAGTCAAGAGTTTTTAGTAGATACGAAACTGACAAAGTCCTCTCTTAGAAGCACCTGATGATAATTATTTAATAATGAAGGTAAATCCACATCAACAACTTTTCAAAAAAGTATAGTTAAGTACAATATTGATCGGTTTCGCAAGAGCGTGTCGTCAAGAAGAATTACTTAAAATGACTCTCAACGATATCAAAGAAAAGGCTACAATTTTGGTGGTGATAAATTCAAATCATCCAAATCAAATATTCAAAGAATTTTTATAGTTGTTGGTGGTTATTTATTTTTTATATACAAAAGAAATGCCCGACTCAACCAATAGGTGTGTATACTATTGGAAAATTTCCCTGTAAAATAGCCATATATTCTGACTTACCAAAACTAGAATAGTTTACCGATCACTGCTTCCATCGAAGGTCGACAACCTTGATTGATGGCGGTGGAGGTATCATAAATCGAGGATAGACATATTTGAGTGTAGCAGAAGAATACTTAGTTGATTTGATACAAAACAAACTAGAAATTGCAAAGATAATTCAAGATGGAAAAAAATAAAGCTGAAACTTTCAGAATAGATTATCACTGTATAATTTTAATAATGCTAGTGATGTTTTAATTCCTAGTTTTGAAAGTGCCATCATCTCTAAGCATTACACATGTTCACAATTCTGCCATTAATACACATATTACTAAATAAACGTGTTACCTATTTTTAATATTATTTTCTTAAAAAAATTATGGTTGCAGAAAATGTCTTTACTGAACACGCAGAATTACAGAAGTTCTAACACTCACCAGAAGATGGTGCTGGAATTTTTCCACTCGTCCAGCAAAGTATCACTTTTCGGTCTTTCTACGTCCATAAGTATTTAAGGCCTTGGATTTCACAGAGCGTGGGGAAGTAGACCTTAATTTTGATTAATATTTATAATATTTAAAAAGCCAAACGTGGATTATACTTAAAATAGTTTTAGGTATTAACTATTTATTCCAAAAATTAATCCAATAATTATACAAATTTTTTGTTTTTATTTTTTGTTATAATTAAAATTTGTTCCTTGAGAAAAATATAGGTATTATCTTACTTTCATTTTTAGAACACACATTTTAATACAAAAATTAACAACAACTTTTTTTTTAATTACATCTTTTAGCGGAACAATAGCTTAGTGGTTGATATATCTAGAAGCCATACCTAAGTGGTACGAGTTCGATCCCTATATGGGTGTCCAGAAAAGGAGGCCAATCCAGTAATCATGGATTCCTTAAGCAAAAATAATAGGACTGGTCATTCATTTTTACAATTTCTTCAAAACACACAGCCTGATTTACTAAATGATGTAACACAAAATATTTGATTTCAACTAGATGGTGCTGCTCCTCATTTTGCTAGAAATGTTAGAAACTATTTGAATCAAATCGTTCTTGATCGCTGGATGCTCCTGTTCAGTGGCCACCCCGTTCCCCAGACTTTACTCCCTTGGACTATTAAATCTGGGGGATTTATGAAAGATTTTGTGTAAATGGTTCCGATTTTGAGCAAAAATCATTTAAGAGAAAGAATCCTTCAAGCTGGAGGGCAGTTAAGGTTGAAGCCAAATATTTTTCAAAATCTAAGATTTTCTTTAATAAAGTGAGCTCGTATGTGTTTACAAAAACAAGGAGGTCATATCGAACAATTTTGTGAGCCTGACTATTTTTTTTTATTTCTACTGTTTCTTTTTTGTTACTAACGAATTATGAGTAATTTAAGAAAATAAGGTATATTAAATTTGTTTTCTTGTCATAATGCTTCTAATTTATAAATAATTATAGATTGTTGAATCTATTGCACCTACCAATTTTTTGCCTTGGCGCCATTGACTTTAGAAATAGTTATTTTTGGCTTGTCCTTTATTATTGATATGTTTTATGCCTATTGCGAAATTAAAATAAATTGTTTAGTTTTAGTATCAGAAAGTTATGAGATTACCGTAAGCCGTATATTTTACGAAATTCTCGAGTTATTTAAAAAAAAATATTTTTAAACTTCAAACATTGACAGCCTGTATATCGAACATGGGTGTCTAAAATGAAAAATGGCATTGTGAAAGTCCTATTATTTTTGCTCAAGGAATCCATGGTTACCGGATTGGCCTCCCGTTTTCGGACAACCTGTATACAGTGATAATTTTTAAGTTTCAGAATTTTGCCTAACAAATTATTTAACTTGAAAGACAGTTAAAAGTTGTTCCACGTTGGGAATTATTTTGCAAATGAAATATATTTGATATTTCAATCCTTATAAAACCCCAATTATTTTAAATGGTGTATATCAATAAAAGAACCTATCAGAATAGATTTCCATGAATGAATGGTTAAAAAAAATGATTAAACGATAAAATATGCGGAGATTCGTACCGAACAATATGCTGTATCATACCTAAACTTTTCGGCTTCCAATAAAAAATTGATATGCACTTTGCTTTATAAGTAAAGAGATTATTATTCCATCAATCAAAATGTCGGAAGTAACAGTTATACTATCCGACAACGTGAGTGACATTTAAAACTTCTGAAGAATCCTATTGATAGTAGGGGAAAATATCTACATTTCAATTTGGTGTTTAATTTAATATTTAGTAATAGTAATATTTAATAATAGTAATAATAACTATCCTTGTTGTAACGTGATTTATACAATTGTATATTCCTTGTTCAAAAATGTAAAAAATATTAGAAATATCGTTGCAAAATGATTGCGAAAACTATATGAAATTAAGGGAAAGAAGGATTTTCAAGCTTTTGATTATTCGGATTCTGAATGTTTGAAAGTAAACTTGTTGCAAGAGTTATTTCATATTTTATTTATTGTTATATGGTGTTTGCTTTAACCGCAGAATCAGCCCTTCCAGAATGTTTTTTTGTTAGGAATGCCATCACAATCTTTGAAATTTAGCTTTCTACGACGATTTCACTCATTTCTTTGTCTTTATTAGAAACTCGGACAGGTTCAACAGAATATCGGTTAGAGGAAAGTAATTGACTTATTTTGTTCTTTATAATTCACATTTAAATGGTTTATTTTCAAACGGAAAAGTAGCAAATTTTTGTTTATAGAGTTATGCAGGTTTCAGATATTTTTTTTTTGTTTCAATATTTTAACTGTTTTTAGCCACATCGTGTTGAAAACTATACCGTGATATCAAGAATTATCTTGGTCAAAGGTGGTCATGAATTCTAAAATAGTTGTCGAGGCTAGTGTCGTACATCAATCATTTTTTGATTGTCTAAAAGTATGGGACGTAACTTGATAAAATTATTACAAAAGAATGATATAAGCTAACGGTAGTTTTCCATTCTGTGACCATGTTTGACCAAGATACTTTTTGATATCATGGTAATAAAATTCAAGTATATCTAAGATTATTTAAAAAAAAATGTAATATACAGTGCACAGATAATTAAGGATATTTCATATTTCCATAAACGGATTGGACTAAAAAAAATCGTTATGGGCGTGATTGACAACTTTTTTTATTAACCTTTTTGCATAATTTGGTTATGAAAAAAGAGGAAACATTATTTTAGTTTAACTTTTTTCAAGGGCAGAAGAGTTCCTAAAATGATTACCCCATTTGGGCAGCACTTTAAAAAGAAATTAAAAATCTGTAATTTTTTTATCAAGTATACTGTACCAACATTTCTACATGATAATAAAAGTTATAAATAAATAAGCGATTTTATTTAAAAAAAAATACAGACGTGGTACAACTAATGAACCACCGCACACATCAGCGTAAATTATTTATGGTAAAGTTCAAAACAGTTTTTTGATTTTGGCAGACATAGTGGCATATTACACGTTGTACACCGCCAATTAGGTCGAATTTGTTTGATTTTCGTGCTGCAAAGAGCACATCTTCTTCTAGTACAGTGAATAGATTGATAATCGGCGTCTTGCATTCTTATTATTTTTGGGACATAAGGCTTATGTTTTTTATAAGAAATGGAATAGACGACATTGATCTTCGTTTTCTTTTAGGTTTGCACACAAGCATCTCTATTACAGAAGGTCTGAAATCTTTCATAAGCGTCTTTGATAAATTGAGCGACTTAACAGAAAATGCATTCACGATAGAGGCATCCAGCAGATAAAAAAG
Organism: Rhamnusium bicolor; assembly: GCA_029963845.1. Taxonomy (NCBI): domain Eukaryota; kingdom Metazoa; phylum Arthropoda; class Insecta; order Coleoptera; family Cerambycidae; genus Rhamnusium; species Rhamnusium bicolor. The sequence continues at coordinate 56,774 of JANEYF010001069.1, forward strand.
TATTCGGTGCTACCATTTATGACTTTTCCTATTCACTTCATATGTCGCTTTCATTTGATCAAATTTATCCACACCATTCATATATCGGTTTTAATCAATTAGAATTTGTGGACAGGGAATCTCTTCAATACTTCCGTCTTTATTTTTTCTGTTCGCTAGGCCAGTGTTGGGGATTGTGATAATTTGAAAGTAAATGGACGCTTTTTTTGTCCTTCCATTTTACAGCAAGTAAACCACTGTCACTAACAAAATAATTAAAATTCCTACGCTTCATTTGTTTGTCAGTCAGAAATGTTGGCTTGTTTCGTCTCGTACTATTCACTGTTCCGTAGCCATATATTTGGCTTTGTTTGTGATCTTCTAGTAGGTGGACACAATTGAAATAATTATCAAAGAAAACATGATATACTTTATTTTCTAAGTCTCTACATAACTGCTTGACAACTCGTGCTCCCAAGTTCCGCTCAACAGAATCACTACTTTTCAAATTTTAAACAATACTCTCATCACTCACTCTCATCAGCAAGCCTCCAGACTTTATAGCCTCTTTTTATAGGTTTTTCTGGTAAATATTGTTTCATTGCTGATCTTTCCTTAAATATTTTCATAGATTCATCAATTTCTACATTTTTTGATGGCAAAAAACATTGCGCCAACCTGTTGCAGTTCAGTAACCAGCGGTCTAATTTTATATAATTTGTCAAATAAAGTATTATTGCGAGACGGTATATAGTTGTCGTTTACGTGTAGATGTCCTAGTAACCAGCTGAATCTCTTGACAGGCATCAAACTACTTATATAATTATTATGCATGTATTGTGAAGATGCCTAGTAGTCTCTGTAACTGGGTAATATCTTTATGCCCATCAATAAGTTTATTCCTAAAAAGGTCTTCATTTCGACACGATTTGTTGGTTTGTATTGTTTTCCTTCTTGTTGTGCATACAAACTTGCTTAGAAAACCACGTTTTCTATTATTTGCTCAGTAAAAAGTAAATAAAAAATGATACGTGGAGTTTGATCTTTGAAATCATCTAAGAGATGATCTGGTACTACGTCAGTAGCTTCAAATGGGGAAATGCTTTTCCTTGGAATGTCATTTTTAGTCCAAACAACACTCTCTTGATTAGAGGTTGACTGTATATTTTACTTTTGAAGTTCCTTTTGTAGCAAAGCCAATGGTATATGTGATTCAGATTTTGAGGCAGAACTCACAGAAATATCTATATTCATATAATCATTACCCTCAACACAATCCAAATTTTCATCATCGGTGGCATCATTCGCAATGGAGTCCAAATCAGATGGAATGTCCTCGTATTCATTATCAGCATTTAGTTCAGCAAGTATTTCGTCTGCCGATAGCCCTCGAAATGAAATATCATTAACATTTATATTTTCTCCAGAAAACATTTTGGATAAATTTCCTGAAAAAGAAAGCACTGATGTGTGTCGTAGTACAAATTTTGCACTGTAAAATATGCAGCAATAATTATCACAAATTATATTGTGTAAAAGTTTAATACAAAAAAAAATACGTATACTTACAGCACAAATGTTTGATATAGGCGACACACGATATTCGAAATACCTAACCAATGTGTTAAAATGTAATTAACAAATTTGCAAAAGTTTGTAACCTCAAAAGCAATGCATGAGTCTATAAAATTCGTTTGGTAACAAAATTGAATAAAAAATACTAATTGCGCCATCTCTCATCGATTGCTTATACTGCAGTACAGTTGCCTATGTGATGGTTTAAAATCTATATCATTGCACACAACAGAACAAATAAGATACTTAGTGGTACACTTACAGTACCACTGCCCACAATGCCTACAAATTTTGTTGTTACATTTTGTGTAGCAGCACCCCTGAAATAGTTTTATTAAGAAATATTTAGCCGTTTGGAACCAACAATATCCTATGAGGTAGGTATTGATGATGGGTTATCATCAATACCTACCTCATATTCTGGCCCCTAATTATTTTAGGTATATGTATGGTGGGGATGCTTTTGATGATGTGGTCGATCTCTTCTTGAGGGAATTTGTACCCATAAAATGTGAAGAATATCTGAGAGTTGTCTAATGTTATCTGGAATTGGTTGCTGGTTTTGAACTGTCTTACTCAATAAATCCCATACATGCTCAATGGAACTGAAGTCAGCAGAACGCGATGGAAAGGATCGTGATCGATTGCGGGAGTTTCAAGGACGTTGAATACTTGCTGAGTACAATGGGGCGAGCATTATCATCAATAAAAATAAATTTTTCACCAATAGCAGCTTGAAAAGTCGTCACAATGTTTCTGACAATATTATTGGCATATATTTGTCCAGTCATTATGATATATTAATAGAGAACCTTTGCTGAAAACCTCTTCTTTTAAAAGCGTGTGAATTTTCTAAAGACATACATGTTTATTATGGCTGTTATTTATGCAATCTTGAGTACAAGTAGTTTCGTCCGAACAGCGTCTCTCTAAAATAATTTTCATTTTGTTCATGCTATTGAAGAAGCCATTGACAAAATTCGAGTCATTGTGCATGACCTCTTAGTTGCAAATGATGTACTTTTTGTTTATGAAATGGATGTAAAACTTCTGTTTAAGATTCTCCAAACAAAATTATGTGAACATTAAGACGGGCAGCAATTCGCCTAGGACTAGTTCTCAGATTTTTAAGCACACGATCTATCACTTCTTCTATTTCAACATCATGATTTTGGACAGGACCACCAGCTCGAGAATTACCAATTTCGAACTGTGAAAACACCCGACGAGATGGTTGTCGCCTGTTAGGGAATCTCCTGTTGTTTTCCCTACAAGCTTTTGATGCGTTGCCGTCACAAAAACCATACACACAAATAATATTTGCGTATTCCTCGTTAGAAAACTACATGTTTAACAAAACAGCTAAACCAACAAAGCAACAATTTTGTTCTGTCTCCTCACTCATTCACGACATACTTTTTATATCATTTATTTCATGGCTTGTTAAAGTTAAAAATTGATCACATGCAGAAACTTTGAGGTCTTATAACTGGGAAACAAAGCCTTACTGGCAAAAATTTTACTTTACATTTTTAACCAGAACAACACACCGTACACGTTCTTCAATTTTTCGCCTCGAGTTATGAAACAACTGAAGATTTTTTGATGATGTTGCTTTTTTTAGTGTCTACTGCGTATTTTATGAAGTCGTAGCTCCTCTAATTTTTTAGCATATATGTAGATAACAGTCTAAGTACTATTAAAATTAAAAAAAAAATAGTATGTAATTTTTCTTTGATGGATAAGGTATCTTGTTTTGTTGTTAAAAAATATGCCTAAAAATCTGTGCATGATCTGATACATGGTTTAAATTTAATTCCTTGAATTAATTTTTTAAAAGCCACTTAAAAAAAACATACACATACACTTAAATAATGATTACGGGTAAAACCTAATGATAAAACCAATCGACGATTTATCTGTTCTTATTAATGGAGTATTTTCGAGGTATTCATCTAAACTTAATGAAAAGTTATTATTTAATTTATTTTTTATCCTTTATTAGAGGTTAGTATCCTTTTCACTGATTACAATGCATATTTGGGAATGATATTCAACTATGAATGTAATGCATGAACTTATGTTATTTGGAAATAAAATGGTGGTTGGATGAATGCGGACGAAAGTTACATCAGGAAAATTATCATATTCACTCCAATTGTACTACACGTAATCATCCTTTCTCCGGAAAGAGATGAGTGGGATCGGAGTAAAGCCGACCTACTGAAGACAGATAGTTGCTGGTTTACAGACGGCTCCAAAACTTCCGAGGGAACAGGAGCCGGAGTACATAGCTACAGACCAAGGGTGAGAATAACCTCAAGCCTAGGTACTCATGCAACTGTTTTTTAGGCTGACGTTCATGCCATTGAACTGTGTGTGCAAAGGCTGGAATATATGCATCTTACACGCAGATCAATACAAATTTTCTCAGATAGCCAAGCAGCTATAAAAGCTGTTGGCTCTTACCGGTGTAACTCCAAAACGGTATGAAATTGTCAGAAGGCTCTAAATCGTTTGAGCAAAAACAACAAAGTGACTCTGGTCTGGATAACCGGACACTCTGGTATGGAAGGTAACGAAATAGCCGACTCCTTGGCCAGAGAAGGAGCGGGATCACGAATCATCGGACCAAAACCGATACTTGGCATATCTCCAAGTACTGCTAAGATGGCTATCTGAACCGGGGTTGAAAGGAAAATTCTCCAGTATTGGCAAGAGTTACCAGGATTAGTTAATTGGAAGGCGTTTATAAAATACCCTTTGAAATCAAGAGCTAAGAAACTTTCAGAGTTAAATAGGGTAAACCTGAAAACTCTAACGGGCCTATATACCGGGCACTGCCAACTAAACTATCATCTGCATAAACTCGGCCTAGCGGAAAACGCCGAGTGCCGTCTATGCCTGGAGGGCAGCAGATGAAAAGGCACACCATATCTTATTCACCTGTCCCGCTGTGGAGAGGATCCGATTCTCAATATTTGGCAAAGGGTAACTACTGCCAGAGGATCTGGACACATTCACACCCAATAAAGTTCTCTTATCAGTGTCATTAAGGGACTGAATTTATTGAGTCAAATATTACTAGGTGTGAGCCACAATAGGCCTGCTGATGGCCGCAGTGGAGAGTCAGGGACCCACTCACAAAAAACCTAACCTAACCTAACCTAACTACACGTAATATGCGTAATATCATTTTTGTTATTTAATATGTTCATGGATATGGCCGGAAGAGTAGTTGTTTTAACATGTATGTTCTGTATTTGTTCGTGAAAAGTATTTTGAAAAAGATTCATAACTTATTTTTTGAGTTATATTACCCCAAAAGGATCCTCAGAGTAGGATTCTTATATTAAAGTGTTTGGAAACGTGTGAATAGTGTTTACTAATCAGCTTCTAAATCATTAAAATAATCTTTTGAAAGCGAATTGAAATCTATATGCACTTAGTTTAATTGCTCTGCGTTTAGCTACTGTGCCACTGTAATCGTGTAATTTATTTTTAAATTGGTGGTGGACACGACAATATATTTACGTCATTGTTTACGTTTGTTCGCTTATCGCACTTATCAGTCAGACTTTATCACAAAAGATAACAATAGACTTAGGTAAATGTGTACGTCTTTATTGTATAATGACTTCTTTAATTTATTTTCATTTTATCTATAATAGTTTCAAGTTTACATCGTGAAGAATTCTTAATGATTACTTAATTAAAGATCGAAGTGATAATTTCTATACCTGTACCGTTTGTGGCAGAACAGATGCTTGATAACGTGATGGTAACAAATTTGAATTCATGTTCAATTGGGATGGATGTGACATTCTGCATTCTCCTTGAAAATACCTCGAGGTATCCATCAATATCTAGATGTTCCGATGTAAATGAGTTTGCGAATCACCAATCAATCGTGTGACTTGATTATGATAATGCACACAGAATTCTTATTACTTATACTATGTGAGATAAAAAATACACCCTTAATATTATGTACTAACAAGATGGGAGACTGAGCAAGCCCAGTATATATATTTTCTGGGTGAGTTGCGTACAAGTATTTTTTCTGCAACCGTTTTTGCTTATCTCAAAAAACTTTTTAACTTAAAATATTTTGCACACAAAATTCATGAAGTTCAACTAATAGATATCAGATTCTTACTTTCTAAGAAGACGGGATTGACCATTTTTAATTGGTAACAGTTACTGCTGTCAACCAAAAGTGACATATGGGATCAGTAAAGACTTTACCGATTCTTTATGTCATTTTACCAAGCTAGACCATTAAATATGTATTTTGCACTAAAAAAAATCTTGATTATTGAATCGAAATAGTATTAAAAAGATTTATATTTTTGAAACAAGATCTATAGGTGAATAGTTATATTTTTAAAGAAAAGCAATGTCATTATCATCGTCAATAAGATTTTTTTGACGGCCCAAGAAGGGGGCAATTGCACCCATCCCCCCTGGACTGGAAACTAAACGTTCCTTATCTGTTTAATTTAGTGTTTTTTATATCGTCACTTTAGAATTAAATATATATTATCTATAATCTATAATTATTGCCTATTATAAAACTGCTTCGAGGAAATTTTGGCGTCAAGGTTCCCCTTATTTATTTATTTATTATTTTCAGGAAGTATTACATCTTTCGATGTAATCAAGTTGCTGGTAAATAAGAAAATTCCTTATAAATTTAGAAAAGACACAAATTCTTCATTAACTTGTTTAGTTTATTTGTACGCCCAGTTTATTCTATGCTTATTTCCCAGCATGTACTCAAATTCTTGATTCATTAATTTCATCCTTTCTAAAATATTTTTTTAGGTTCAACGAATCTTACGTTGAGAGGTCTGGAAACTCTCCCACATAAAGTTTATTACGCCATGGAATACTACAAATACGTTTTTTTTTTTAATTTTGGTTACAGTTTACCCATTTGGTTTAGTTAAGATGGATTTCTAAGCATTGCTCGTTTGAAATACTGCCCTAATATGAAATTTATCACCAATCAACGTGGCTTTTTCAAAAAACATGTGAAACTAGATTTTTTGAACATTCTCAAACACGTATTATGTTTACTGTAACTCCTATTGTTTTGTAGATATTTTGGAAAAACGGCGATCGATAATTTTTTATTGCACATATTTTACAAAATATACAAAAATATAAAAAAAATAATTAGATTTCGTGTCTGAAACGTTAAAGACATATTTTAGTCTTATTTTATTGTATTATTCTGATCAAAAAATACTTTGAAGTAGTCACACGCGCAGAACTTATTCTTTCAGTGTATTAAATGCTGCGTAACTGTATATTTTGAATTTTCCACTTAAGAGAGTTAAAAATTTGTTTTAGTGTCCTACACGTACTTAATATAATTTTCTCAAACATTGTGGCCTTAATTCAATTGATAAGGAAAAATTTATGTACTAAAAATTGTATTGTATTAGGACATAGGGGGTAATCCTTTTCGCAGTTAAATTTATCGTCTGATTCTTACGTTGTTATGTTTATAGGAAAAAAAACAATAAATATTATTTATCGATAAAATATGTTTACTTGGCAAACACATATAAATTAATCCACCAATTAATCATTATTTCAGACTCATAAAAGCTTAAATAGAATTATTGCGTTATAATTATTTCCGAATGGCACACGTTCTCTTAATAAAATTACTCTTAATCCTCATAGTATTTTTAATAAATGTTTATTATTTTGTCTAGTAAAAATTATCTACTTCTTATCTTCGATATTCTGAAAAGTATCAAGATTTGTGATTACTACCGCCTGATGCTCTGGAAGGTCTCTGTTTTGGTACATAGCGCGTGGTATTTCCATATTTTATTTAAAAATGGTCATTGAGATAAAGTGACATTCTCTTAACAAAATGTACTGGCAATGAGAAAATAATTCATTTCAAGAAACGTCAAACTTCCTTCACACATGTATCGATCTTGGAAAGAAATAATAAAAAACAAATATCAACTTTGATGTAATATTAGATTAAAAAAAATATATAAAGAGATGATTCTGCGGTATGCAGCGTGACACATTGTGTCGGGGAAAAACTAGCGAATCCTGATATGTTTCAGGGAAAAAGTCATAGGTGCGTCTGATAATTAATTACAGCCTCTCAAAGACGGATCTTGAATGATGGTTATTTATTTATTGACAAATACAAAACCTTGTGAGATACAGATTTGATATTCTCCCATAAAATAGAACTAAATTAAGTACATGTTTTGCACCATTGCAATGTGTCTTAATTGTTTTTTAATGTTTTCTTAATCGTCTCCCAAATCACCGAAGTAGCCCCTTAAAGGGGCGAGCGTAGATCTGCCTTAACATACTCGTATTTCGATAAGAAACGTTAAACAATGATAGTCGCAGTCAGTAATTTGCTGGTAACTCATATGAAATGTTGTAGAATCGAAATTCTACAAAAATTTATTTATCACGAAAAAAATAGTTTTACCAAAAAATCACTCAGATTACAAAGAAGGCTCTCAGCCATTAGAAACATTAAAAAAAATGCCCGAAACCGAAATTACACGGGTTCAAATTATCACCTGTCACACCACTTTTTTTTTAGCAAATTAGATAAAGAAAAAAAAACATATTCAAAACTTCAAACCACAATTTTTTATCTCAATTCTCCGATTTTTAAAAGCCGATATAGTAAAATTAATATTCATTAAAAAACCGCTCCGCAGCATAAGCGCGATGGCGAGAGCCGCGGTGCACGTACAAACATTAAAGTGGCCAAAACTCTTAAAGACGTTTATAAGCAATAATTACAAACTGGTCTGAACGATTTTACTACAATCCGAGACGCCCCACAAAATTTTAATATCAGTGCTCGACAAGCAATAATTATCATAGTCCATAGCCACATAAAATAATAAAAGCTAAATTTCTGCATTTCTATCATATAAATTTTAAAAGATGATAGTCGCACACACCAAAAAATTAATTTTTACAATGTCATTTAAATAAATAACAATTAATATCAAAGTAAAATAGTTTAAGACAAAATAATAATAATAATTTCAGGCAACAATCATTGTTTCCATAGTTCCTCATTAACCGCTAGATTTATTTACGAAACTTAATCTTGTAAAATCGGAGTTTGGTACACCGTGTAACGTTTCCTGAGTGTTTACTAGGCTGTCATAAAATTTACAGAATTTATTGAAATTTTTTTGAGTATTAAGGATCGATAGCCAAAATTTTTACAAAAAATAAATTTCTTCTAAATCATTTTGCTACTCCACCAGGACAATTAATTTTTAAATTTTCAATAACTTTCGACTTAGTAGTTTGAAAATAAATTTTCAAATTTATTTTATTTATCGTAAAATAATATAATAATATAATTTTTTTCGAATCCGACAGAAAAATTTTAATAATTTTTTTTTTTTTTTTGGTTTTACAAATCGTTCATTATTAAGAAACATTGTGAAGTCTTGCGCGACCTTTTAGGCAGGCTAGTATTATTCGAGTTGTAGGTCAACTTGCCGTCCAGTCTGCCGAATTCCAACAATTTTTCAAGAAATTTTAAAGTGTTTTTTGATTGTGAATTTTACGTTCATCTAAAGGACTCCCTGTCCAATTTTATTTTTTGTCTTAACGACTAGTCAAATTCTACACTTTCACAAATCGCCTGATTTCACTAGTAAAATTCAATTTTGCAAGGAACCCTTTGTTTGAATTATTTTTCGACTTTCAACTACTGAAAAAAATAGATTTTATAGTTCTAAAACCATTTGCAGGGAAGTGTAAAGACATTTTTGCACAGACCACAATTTTATTTTTACACAAAAGCTAACTGAAATATATTTTCAATATTCCAGAAAGTCATTTTTAGGCTAGAACAAAGCCAAATTGCCAGGGACCCCCTGTGTAATTTTTTCTGCCTTAATAAATAAATAAAAAGCAAAAGCTGCTTGGTTAAAATTCTTCAGCTACAAAGTCTGAGATAGAAACAAGTCCCTCAAGCCAGGACCGCCCAACAGGAGTTGCTGAAGTCTTGCTCAGCTCTGCTAGCATAGCTAAAGGCACATAGAAATCAACGAGGTTAAGAACAGGCTACCTTGCCTTTCTGTATAAACAAAATCGACCTTGAGAAAATTCAGTTCCTACAATCAAATACCAAGGCAATAAATCTAAAATTATTTCGTGACAGCAAGTCAACTTAATTAGAAAAAAATAATAACCCAGCTAGGGAGAAATCAAAGAAACAGGTCTTCCAAAACATAAACAAAGCCTTGTCCTATTTGTGACAGAAACTCGCGACCTCGTTCCGTCTTCTACCGGCTTTTATATCAGCGTATACGCAGAAGCCATGCAACCTTAGGCGAGAGTTTATAGGTGATATACGATCCTTCAGAGAGGATGCAAAACAGCTGGTCCCTTGTCTATTAAATGTTAGGCAAGTAAAAAATGTCTACTCCTCAATAGAGAAAAGAGGTTCAAAGCAAAATTTCCAGGTTAGGGGTAGGTCGTCTCCCTGGCGTCTGTGATTGGCCTTGATAGTGCAAATAAGCCGACGTTAAATAAATGAATAAAAAAAAACCTTGAAAATCTAGAATTTTGAGATTGAGGTAAGAGAGACGACAGTTTATTATGGAGTCTAGGGCATCGGAAACAAATTTCAATTCAAAATTAATGTGACAAAGAGTGCAATTTAAAACCAATGCGTTAAAACGACCGTGCCTGCTCAAAATGGAATGCTCTAAAAGTGAATAGTGAACATCAACAAGATTGATTCGGCGTTTAGATATAAAAAAATGGTAAGGTAAATACCCGATTATGAATTGTAAAATCAAGAGACCGGGAGATAGTCATAAAACACGTCAGTTCCAGGGTTGACGCTAGGTGATATGTCACCGCGTAAATATGTTCGTGTATATATGACAATATCTTACCTAGTGCTTATTTTGGCGAGCTCGGTAACATCCAAAGTTAATACGAAAAGGGGTTGGTAAATGTAACACTAACACATGTATTTTTAACTAGCAATCACAAAAATTAAAGTATATTACTAATATTAATGCACACACTAAAACATTTGCCACCTTCGAGCCGCAAGCATTGGTGGTTTGATCCACTCTAATCCAGATCGAGCCCCTTCTCATTTCAATTGGCCCACTTTAGGATTTTTCAGAAATTCGTCTTGAAGGAGCAAAAATAGAAGTACTACATGAACTTCAAATTGTTTATTTTTTTTACAGCATCTTTAGCACCTCTTGATCACAACAAATACATATGCAGTGACTAATATCGATAACTAACACAAAATGAGAACAAATAAAGAAAATGTGAACAAATACTTAAAATTAAGAAAACAACAATTTTAAAGTTTACCACTGGGTAACATCGCCTTTATTTTTTATTACAGCCAAAATTCGTTGGGGCATAGTATTAACTAAGCCTTGGCATAATTCCGGTGTAAACGAATCCCATATTTCCTAAAGCCTTTGTTTCAGTTCGGTGATTGTTCTAACAGGACGTTTCCGTAGCACCTTTTTTGTGCCACAAAGTTTCAATCGGTGATAGATCAGGACTACTAAAACCCATTCCAAAAGTGGTATACCATAGTCGTCCATCCATTTTAAAGTTCTTTTTGAAGTGTGGCATGCTGCGCCATCCTGCTGAAACACAAAATCTTGGTTTGATGTCAAACATGCTTCCATGACCGGTAAAAGCGATTCTTCTAAAATGTCCAAATATTTGTTTGTATCCACAGTTCCTTTAATAAAATGAAGTTTTCCTACTCCTTTGGAAGACATGCTGCCCCAGACCATTACAGATGCAGGAAATTTTACCTTCCTTTTGAGACAGTCAGGATGGAACGCCTCATTTTTTTTTGCGAATAACTCGACTTCGACTGTCTCCAACACACACTTCGAATCGGGCCTCATCGCTCCATTGTATTGCACGCCATTGCTGAGATTACCAATCCTTATGTTATTTTGCCCATCTTACTCTATATTTCTTCTGCTGTGGTGTTAAAGTGGCTTTTCTTTGGCCTAAAGCAAAATTGCCACTTTCAATTTTTCTAGTTCAATTTTTTAGTAAAAAAACTTACCTTGTAAGTGCCAAATGCCATTTTGTGAGCCTCCCTGTGACATGTGGATCTCGAAATTCTCCTTCCAACAGCATCTCTCCACAGAGCACTTAACTCAAGGTAATTGACGCGCCTATTTTTCTGAATAATTCGTCTTAATGCTCTTCTATCGGCATTTGTAATCTTGCTTTTTTTCACATGTCGAAGCTTTGCGGCGATTGAACCGGTAGTTTTATATCTTCTAACTATATTTCTTACAGTATACTGAGATAACTCTAATAAATTTGCAATTTCCGAGTTTGATTTCCCAGAATTAAAAAATTTAACAATAAGTGAGTGAATTTTGTCATCAATAATCTTTCCTCTGCCCATTTTAAAGAACACAACTACCTTGAAGCTGTATAAAATGCATTCTGACAGCTATGAGTATTAGCAATTGTCGCGGCGTCTGTTTTCCAAGGCCATCTTTGCATTATAGGCTTACTTTGTAACTAAATATAAATGGGTTGATGTCGCCATATTTGGATCATTTTTGCTTCTTTGTTACAAATTTGAATAGGGAACAATAAAGTTGGTGTTTTCTACTACATATTATTAAATATGCCCGGTTAATTAATTTTGAACCTTAAGAGGGCTAATCGAACCCGTATTTGTAAGGTAATTTTTCAAAATTTATTTCTTCCATACAGTTTGGTCAAATTACACAAAATTTGGAGGATCAGTAGTTGAAAGTGTACTAGAGGGTACATGTATATCTATTTTAATTAATTTTCACTTTATGTAGGGAAAATTTATACTGTAAATATAAGTGAAATTTGAACGTGATTAGCTCCTGAATTATGATATCAATCGGTAAAATGCGAGGTAAAATTCATACATGTCTTCTAGAATGAATCTTCATAATTATGCTCAGCAAGTTTCAAACTTTTATTCCGTACTATTTGGCTAAAACGAATTTTCTAAATAAGTATCTTTGTCACTACAAATGGAGCAAGGAATTGTTACCTCTATCGGGAATCGCACCTCAATGAAGGCGGTGAATAAAACGTCCAGTGAAGGTATAGTCAAGAGCAAAAAAAAGATATCAATCGATAGGCCAACTGAAGTGGGAAGGGGCTCTAAGAATATTTTTTTTATGTTTAATACTCTCACATCTCTCACTTCTGTTATAAACATTTTTTTTCTTAGTGTCGTTTCTGATGGCACCTGAATAGTGCTATACTGCCCACTAATACTTTTGCAAAAATTGTCCAAATAGTGGATTATCTATTTTTTTTTTAAATTTTATTTTGAATTTTAAAAATTTCATTTGACATTGTTATACTCATCTACAATTTCCTAAATAACAAAACAAAAATATTTGTTTAAAACTTGTTTAATATAATAATTATCTTGAGCAAATACAAACCTCAATTATTTACTTTCAGTTTCACGAGGTAAGTTTTAAAATGCTTTTTAAGGTGATGTCTCATTGTGATTCATTGTGATCTACATTGCCATTTATTTAGGAATGTGATTTCGAAACCGATGTTTAGTTAAGTTTGTTAATTTATTAATTAATATGATTTTTGCTTTTTTATTTAAACAATAATTACCTACTTGTAATTAGAAACTTCCATAATACTTAGTTAAGTGTCAAATTACAAATAATTAATTAAATAAAATTTAGAAATGACCTATAGAATCTCCATCACAATTTATTTTTATTTTTACAATTAAATGGAATAAATTTCATACGATTTATTTAATGTTTTAAGATGTTTAATCTCGGCATAGTTCACGTGTTTTCAGTGACAGGGTATTTTTTTTATTCATTACTGGCACCAGGAGACCAGCTACCCCCACCCTGGTAATTTTGCCGCACCTTTTCCCAATCGAAGAGTAGGGACTTGCCTAACATCTAACAGACAAGGAACCGACTGCTTTCCATCCCCTCCAAGGGATGGTATATGACCTACACAACCCTCGCCTAAGATTGTATAGCTTCTGCATATACGCTGATATACAAGCCGCTAGAAAACTGCACGAGGTCGCCGAATTTCACCTGGGTTACCAACAAATTACTGACTACGACTAACATTCCTTAACTTTTCGTATCAAAATACAAGTACGTTAAGTCGGATTTACGTTCGTCCCAGTGAAAGTCTTAAGCAAGCAATACTTGTTTCATTTCTTTCTTTCAACAATGTTTCATTTCATTTCATTCGGTATATAATGGATTCCACTTTCAATTTCTAGATAGACAGAAATCTGGCATTTTCTAAATAAACACTGTTGCCAAAATACTAAAAATAGAGTGAAGATCTCTGTGTTTTTTTGGGTTGAAAATAAATTTCTATGACAAAAATTCTGAAATTTGTAGATACATTAAGAAAATAAATGTGAATATCGTAAAAATAATTAAAAAAATTCTGTCTGCAAGCAAATGTGGATTTCAAGGGCGCTTCTAGAATATAGATTTCGTAAAATAATTGATAATTTTCATACTGTATAATGTGAATAAACTGAAATGTTTTACTTTATATTTTTATTCCCATTTTGACAAAATATGTGAGTAATCTTACAAATATTTATTTTTATTTCTGTATGTCAGCTTGGCACGAAATATTGATATCAGCAAAAGATATCAAAATTCATACCCCCACTTTTCCAACGCTTTAGAAGTCCCACAACACGGTTTTGAAAAAATGTCTGTCTGGGTGTTAGTATATATATATAGACGATGAATCACGGACAGGTTATCTGATTTAAAAAAGTTCATATTGTTTGGGGAGTTAATTAGGTTCCAGGATCTGTCGTTATATATGGGATTGTATTACAACTTGAGAGGAAATATAATATTATAATATTAGATGTTGTATTTACTTATTTTGGGTACCTGCGAGCTGATGTTTACCCATTTTCCACTAAAATTTTGAAAATTTGATATGTTATTAAAACTGATTAGTTTTCAAAAACTTGAGTAGGGTATGATACCGGTGAAGCTACGAACAAAAAACAAAGATAGAAATTTATTAACAAGGAGGGGATACAAATTAGGCACCTGAGGGATGTCGGAACTGATAGACAATCAGCTCTATATTCATAATTTTTTTCATACTTGGATTTCTCTTCTTCAATAAAAGTATTTCATATTCATAACTATTAGCAAACGTACAATAACGGATTTTAATACAAGCAGTGTCTGTTTGTCTTCTACTTTACTTACATTCGAGGCAAAATTGAATTGAGAGATATAACTAGTTTGTCTTGCTAAATAATGGAAAAACTACGATAATTTCTATAACTGTATTTACATATTATATTAATTTATCATTGCCAAATGAAAATCGTAATCAGATTTTTATCTAAGTAGAGGTTTAAAGTATTTTCCAATAACGATTTATCTTTAATTGCCGCAATAAAATTAACAATGTTTAATAACTTATATAAAATAAATTAATTATTTCATGTAGATGTGTCATTTACAATGGATATATAAAATCATCTATTATGATACGTTAAACATGGCAAGCTAGGAACTATTTTATTTGATGACATTTCTGCTAAATAAAAATTATAGGATTAACATGCAGATAAAAAAATCTAATATGGCCACAGTTGTTAATTAATAATCTTATATTGGTTTAAAGTATTTCTCAATACGAATTTTATCCTTAATTATTGCGATAAAACTAACAATTAGATATATAAAACACATTAATTAATGAGGTAGATCTGATTTACCAAAAGATAACAAAATCACCTGTGTTTATATTATAACGGACACTCATTATTGAAATTAAACTAATTTATGAGCATTATTTTATTATTATTTCGTTGATAAAAAAAATAGTTGTTTATTTAATACTCTCCTTTATTGGATACATGTATTATTGTAGATATCAAAATATTAAATAAATCTCCTACCAACTGATATATAATTATAATTAGACTTTGTACATACTTGTAGGAATTGAAATTGAATATAAAAATAATTTATTATTGTTATTTATTTTAGGACAATTAATTGTTTGTCTCGAATACACATGTGGTTAGGATTATATACAGCTTAATCAAAAGCATGGAGACAGGCCATTTTTGCAATTGTATTATTTTTGTTTGTTCTAGAATATATTGAATATTTGTGAAAATTGTTATGATGTTAATAATTTTGTACCATTTTTGATTGATGGCGGAAGTGACTAAAACTTTTTATTTTAATAAAGTATTTGTTCGCGAATTCTTCACAAATTGAGCAATATAGGGTTTATTGGCATCACTTGCTACTAAGATATTGAGAAAAAACGAAAGCTGCTGAAAGGCCTCAATTAATTTTGGAGCAGCTGTTTAACTGCCAACTGTTTACGTCTTACTTAATCTAAAAAGTTGGGAATATTAAAATATCTTTGCCATTGTGCAAAAAATAGCATTTTTGACAATTTTTTAATCCAAAAAAAAAAAAGATTCGTTAGCCGGTTTCTTGAAAAAAAAATCATTTACATATCAGTTAGTTGTTGTCCAGCGGTTTTAATATATTATCATATTTCAAAATGGGGTATATAAAACAAAAACAATTTTTTTTTATTTTAATGATGTTAAGGCATGGGGACCGAAAACGAAATCTTAGAAATATGTCAGATATTTGATGCAAAATACCCTAACCGGGCAGCGTATAGCGAGATTGTCTTCATAAGGAGAATGGCTAAATAGAACGCACCGTAAATTCAGACGTTTTTTCTGATTTTGTAATTAAAATTTTGGTCTGCTCTGACTTATTAGTGAAAAGTGATATAATATTGAAACAAAGATTTTATTTTGTTTGCAATCACAAAAAATAGTAAGAGGAAAAGGATTTGTAGGCAGTCTTTTTTTAATATGACTAGCAAGCTCGGGAAGTAAATGATTTCTGATGCAGAAAACCTTGAGTTGTTTCACAGGATATTGTAAAATTGTTGATAGCGGCAATAGCAATAAACAGTAAACACAGAACAACTATTGCAATAAACAACTAATTTGTCACTGATATTAGACACACTTCTAAATCGCCACAACAAGAATGTTACTATACTTATATTTTGATATTGATATACACGATATTTATGAATAGTTAATCCGACTATTTGAGTAAGATAAATTTTGGTTTTAACTAGCCTGTCAATTATGAAACAGAACATGTTTGTGATTAGGGAAACTACAATGTGTATAATTTCCATTGGATTAAATAGTAAATCTATGTGTGAATTAATCTACGTGCTATGTTTTAATCGAGAATGACTAAAATGCAGTAAGTACTTGCCGAAAATTGGCCGAAACAACTAACACACATGTTGATTGCGTTGTGCTGCAGATGCATTTGTGTTCTCTTTTAAACCCAGTGCGTATGACCAATGATTATATAGTGTATATAATCTTTGGTATGACATTTACAGCATGAACCTTATTGAATAACCACTCAGTTATAATAATACCAATTGTTTATATCTATCAGACAAGAGTTTGAAAAAAGTTCAGTAGTGTAGAGAAGGTTAGGAATTATTATGTAAATACCTAACTGTGTCTGTCAAATGGCAGCAGTTCAAAACATTCTGTCTCAGTGACAGAGCCTTGCTTTTCTATTCAATCTCTTGAAAATTAAGTAACCCAAAGTTCTATAATACAAGCTTTTAAGAAGGAAAAGTTTCATCCCTACAAATGATTACAAGAGTTGTCATTTGTCTGATATTGTAATTTCTAGGAGATTTCTTTTGCCGTACATTTTTCTGGGAATACATAAATATTATGTAATAATGAAAAAATATACATATAACCAAAACAAGGCAGATACATATAATTATAGGCAAATACGGTGTCTATAGTTTAGTAGTCCCCACGAAAAGTAACTTTTGTAAGCATCACTAAAAAAAATAGTAAACTCTCATTCCGCACTAAAAAAAATACAGACTTTCCTGTAAGTTGCTTTACTAAATGTTTTACTTTAAAAAAATGCCTTCTTAACCGCCTCTTTAGTCACCGAAATAACCTCCTGAAAATCAGATATTTTGTGTTAGGTAAGGTAGATGGGGTCCTACAGGTTGCTGTGGACTCCGCCCCACATCTGAGGCATTGACGGTTCGATGCCTTATCTGAGTCGAAAACAAATTTCAAATAAATCAATTCTTAAAACGTCGAGATTTGCTACCTACTCGGCCATGGTACTCACATTCTGCATTATATTTAAAGAGAAGCCACAATTGTTTCCATTTTTGGTTATTAATTTCAACTCTGTAAAGGAAGGGTAATACAACCCCCTGTATTCCTGAGGGTACCTCAAGGTACCTTGTGCTGACACATTTACAGACAATGGATACACACCCAATTTCCGAATATATTAGGATTAATTAATTCCTTGTTTAGAAAAAACTCCGATCGAACTCGATACTCCAAGGTGAGAGGCAAGTGTCCTTACCGCTCGACCACGAAGCCACATAAAAGTGATTTAAGTGATTAAAAATGCATTGATTTCGATTGCAATAACTAAACAGTGCAGTGTCGTAGATGGCCCGCTCTTAAGACCCTAGGCGGTGCATAATTTGTACAATCCTTTGACAGAAAAATGTTAAAATAGCAGGGTTAGTGGTAGTGACAATTTGATAGACTATAATAAGTTAATAGCTCATTATAGTGTAAGTAATTTTGAACTGTTTTGACATTTGAAATTGTCTTACGGAAAATACAAAAAATTACACTGAAACGAGACGAAATTACCGTTTTACAATTCATAGTATAGTGTGTTTCATCGAAGAATGTGAAACATGCAAAATTCTTAAACATAAGAAGTACAGAGCCTTCGAAAATGCTTCTAATTATAAATCATTGTTCAAAGCTTATTTCGATTCTCGAGAGCTGAAGTAAATTGAACCTTAATCGGCCTACACACATTGAAAAATGTAGCGATGCACGCATCGAATCCCAGGTTTCATGATGTAAGTTGTAGTGTATGTAGATGACATCGACGTATTGGAGTAATGTGGGGCGACTGAAACTGATGCAAGTTTCATGAAATCTAGGTGTTGACGTTTCAGTGTGTGTAAGCCGCTTTAGACATTAATAAGACATCTTGAGAGGAGACAAATTATAATTAACGGCTTTAAACTCTCGGTTTTTATTGTATGAAAGTAATTTTAATTAAATTTTAATTAGTCAGAATATAATCTGGTACTACTAGGTAAAAAAATTAAGTCATACGGTTTACGCGTTTCGTAAATGAATGTCAACCGATAAAAATTAACTAAAAAAAAAAAAAAAAACAGGAAATCTCACTGATTTATGACACTGTAATTCACATTATATTTTATAGATTATGACACTGTAATTTACGATATCATATCCTACAGATTAAGGACAAGACAGGACTGAATACGACTTTTTATTTTCTAGAATAACATTAAATTATCTTTAAACGATTAGTTACTCCATACTTGAATATATTACCGTCTTGTTTCTCAGTACATAAGCTATAAGTTACTGATTTTTTCTATTTTTAAGGCGAATTCAACTTGTAGGATTTTCGTGAACCACACGCGCCCACTAAATCATTTATCACTACCCTAATATATGTTAACTATGGTGACAATAAGTTAATATAATATGTACAACACCGTTAAGTAAATAAAATCTCACAATTATTTTTGGACAGCAAACCTTATGTATTATTCTCAAAAAATTATTTTACTTATCGGATATTAACATTTGGACTATCCTCAACCATTTAACATTGTATTTTAAGAACGAATAAATAATATAATTGCACTTACTTTTGGTAGTTCTCAAAAAACATAATCGACATCAACATATTGTTAAGCACAAACAGTTCTGGTGTTTCACTAAGGTCCTTTTTAATAGTGTCTATAATTTGTTTATCGAATTTGTTTACAGAGTTCACTTGAATTTCATCGTAAATCACGTCGTGGTCGTTTGAACTTCCTTCACTTCTCTCATTGTCTAAGTTGGAGTTGTTCCTCGCTCTTTTTGAACTTCGGCCTCCCATTTTGTCAAATTTTATGGAGGATTATCTACGCACTCATTGCCTCATCGAGTTTGTTAAAAGACTAGTCTGACAAGGAAAGACACAATTTTTTAAATAATAAAAGTTTAATGGTTATCGAAGGGAGATTAGATTATCTTAAATAATTTCAAAAATAGTCATTTGGTAATCTTCATATATCTGATAATAATTAACTATTCTAAACAACAGCAAAGTAATTATTTTTTTCAGGTTCAATAGAACCGAATTAAATGTTATAATAAAGACGCTGGAATATAAAAGGTTTAATTGGAATAAAATCAATTACTGTGTCCAATTAATAAGAAAATGCGAGAAATGTTTAAAAAACTAAAGACTATTTCCATGATAGAAAAAAATTGCTGAGAATTCAGTAATATGTAATACCGTCCCACATAGCACAAAAATATACTATAATCATTCCATCTATATTCCCTGCAAATATTGAATGTACTCTGTATATGCAGAAAATAGAAGAAATATGTACATATACTGTGTTACCTAAAATGATATACATTATAGTATGAGTCAATTTTTATATAAAATGTATAAATGAGTCATTGTACATAGTATATATTATTCATATAGCATAAGAATATTAAATAAATAGGAACGAGCACAGTATATGCAAAGTATATTTGAAGATGAATATACCATAATCGTTTATTCATTTATTATTTCGAAACTTGCGCATACGAACAGTAGTTTGACAATATACAAAGAACACTGAATAGAAAGTTCCTTTACTATTTTTCGTTTAAACGAATACTTTTGTAGTTATCATTTTAAATTATATGAAAACAGGTTAATCATGTGGGTAAAAGTAATCAATGACAAATATATAGAAACAAAACAACTTATTCTTTTCAGTGACAAAACCAAATCCAAATTGTGTAGAATGGCCGATACTTATTCTAATAGAGAGTATTATGAGATGCTGATGGCACTAGGGGCCTGCAGTAATTGAGCTGAGCGATATTCTGACAGGCGACTGCCAGACATGTTTTGAATATTGGTGGGCCGAACGGAAATGTTGCGGTACCAGTATGTATAAATGCTGGTTGACAACGCCTCCACGATGACGAAGCCTTTGATATGATAAGAATTAGTCCCTTAAGAAGCACTAGGTGCATTTCTAAAGAGTTGGTAGTTAGCCATATTTATGTATGGCGTGCCTTAAGACGTGATTTTCGGCACCCATATCACTACATGAGGGTACAACACTTGCTAGACAATGATGATCTAATTCGAAATAGGGTTTTACGAATGGTATCCTGATAACCATGGAGAACAAAACTTACATTTTCAATATTCCATTTTCTGGACGGACGAGTGTTTGTTTACATGTAAAGGTATTTTCAACATACATACATACATACATAAGTACAACAAGAATTACAATCTATTAACAACGCTTCAGTTTGAATGTATGTTAAGTGATCGGCTGGTAAGATACCTAAATTAAACAAATTTTAAACGCGCACAAAAATAATAGCAGTTAAAGTTTACACGTAAAGGTATTTTCAACATACCCAACGAACACGTTTGGAATACCGAAAATCCAAGTACAACAAGAATTACAAACTATTAACAACGCTTTAGATTGAATGTATGTTGAGTGATCGGCTGGTAAGATACCTATATTAAACAAATTTTAAACGCACACAAAAATAATAGCAATTAAAGAAAACATAAACTGACAGACCGTCAAAAACATACTATTGTTTTAGGTTAAGTTAATGGTCAAGTACGATATGCATATAAATGTATTGTGTTTCGAAAAGCATGCATATTACATTTATCACTATTATATTTCATCATTTTTTATAAGCAATATAAATTTCATAAAAAAAGGTATCTTATCCTTATGGAGTTATCATAAAACACCAGTATTTGCAGGACATCGCAATTCTTGTAAATTATACAAACTTATTACATTTCACGTACCTATATATTAACAGAACATTAGTATGCGCCGAATATGGAAACTGTTACTTAGCGCTGATAACATAAATTAACATAAATATTATAAATTTTTGTTTCATATGATTTATAAAATATTATTTTATCAATAGTATGTAAATACTGTTTCGCTTATATGACTCTTAAGTAACAAAGAAGAAATATTACCACATAATGAACATGTTAAAAATAGTGGGCACAAATACAAAAGTAGGACAACACTTTGTAATGTAACAAAGTTCTTTTTTAAATCTTATCTAGTTATATAACTACTGCAAGTTTGGCTGGGTAAAGTGGATCTATTCGAAATGATTATTTGAATTATATAAAATTTGGATGTAATATGGGAGAAAATGTAATTTTTTTGATTTAATGATCCGTAACGATAAAAAACTGCTTTTTTTAAAAATGCAAGGAAAACACACAGTTACATTCAAATTGTAACTCCCCTATAACCTCTTTAGTTTTTGTCCGATTTAAACCTAAATTGGTCTCAAAAGATAGAGATCACTAAGATCTACTTAAGACTACAAAATCATTTACCTTCTTCAAATACAAAGCCATCTACTGCAAAAATCACGTTAGAAATTTTTTTATAAAAAATATGTTATTAAGAAAAGTTGTTCAGAATCATCCTGAAATGCTAAATCCAAAACATGGTTCAAAATAAAAAATAGAATATTTTGCAGAAACAATTGAATAAATAACTATACAAAAAAAAAACTACCTACAGGGTGTCGCGCTTAAATGTGATGCAAGCCTGTAACTCCTTTATTTTTTGGCCGATTTAAAAAAGTTTTTTTTTTTTAATGTAAGGTAACAAAAACTCTATCTATGTGTTTATTAATGCAATACACGGCCAACTGGGATGCGTTTTTTTAACTTCAAAAACTGCTAATTGCTATTATCGTTTCTTTTTTCAAAAAATTGATTACATATTGATATGATGCTGAATATGCTTAAAACGTCTTATCACTTAGTTTCATCAAATTTGGATCATCTTCAGGTGAGCACTCCATGATGATTCTATCAATATTTTTGTTTATAGTCCATATTTTACTATTAATAACAAAATTATAAAATAATTTGCTTGAGTTTTTACTGAACGAAAAACATTTTTTTTTTTAAATTGGGCCAAAAATAAAGTTATAGGCATGTAACATAGGATACTCGCCCAAAGATGATTCAAATTTGATAAAACTTGGTGGTGAAACGTTTTAAGAGATTCTGAATAAGAATGTGTAATTAATTTTTTGGAAAAAAAATCGCTAATAGCAATTAGCAGCTTTTGACGTTAAAAAACGTATCCTAGTAGGACGTGTATTGCACTAATTGGAATAAAAAAAGTAATATCACACGTAGATAGAGTTTTTGTTACCTTACATTCTAAAAAATTAAAAAAAAATATTGGCCAAAAATAAAGGAGTTACAGGTTTGCATCACATTTAATCGCGACACCCGTATATAAATAATATTTTTTGTTTTTGATGAAACCAAAAAAATGTGAAGAAAATGTGTTGAGAATCGTCGCAGTAAGGTAATTTCTAAAACTGATAAAAAAAACACTTTAGATTGCTGTTAAAAAATGTAAGAGCAAAATCTAAGTTATTTAAATAGGTGCTTCTAATTAGCTAGTTTTTAATATAGGCCATATTTACAAAGTAACAGTCATTATTCAGTTGTTTTTCCCATCCTATATAATATACATCCACATGACATTTCTGTCAGATAATGAAAATTAACTGTAAAATAAGAAAAATCCCTGAAATTGGTGCAAATTCCTTAATACCTTTTATTATGAATTTATGTAAATTAAGCAATGAGTATTATAGCCAGCATAATAGAAAATTATTTACCAAAATACGTGTCTATCCTTTCTGCCATGATGTTTTATAGTAGGTAACTCTTTTTTTTGTGTATAAAGTTCTACACTTTTAATATTAACACGGTATAAAAAAATATTGAAGCAAAATTTCCAGTTAAATCAAAATAGAACTTTTGTTTCAGGTCGAATCGGTTCAGTGGACATTTGACACCATCGACGACATCACGAGTCAAGGAGAACTCAGACCACTGGCGGAATTTTTATCAAAGAAACAGTTCGATTTGGTAATAAATCTACCAATGAGAAATGGAGGAGCCAGAAGGGTATCGTCCTTTATGACCCATGGTTATCGTACAAGGAGATTGGCTATTGACTACTCCATACCTTTAGTGACTGATGTTAAATGTGCAAAGCTTTTGGTAGAGGCAAGTACTTCATTTAAAGAAATATATAGTTAGGTATTTTTAGTCTATTGAACTCGTCTTTCATTACCTATAAGAGTGTCCAATATTAAAGCAGAACAAACGCTATTAACATAAACATGATTTAATGTCATTCGTCATTTTCTAGTACCACAGATTTATTTAAACATTTTTACAGGCCTTGCGATTGATTGGAAAAGCTCCACCAATGAAAACTCACACTGATTGCATGAGCTCTCGCCAGTTAATAAAACTGCCTGGCTTCATAGACACTCATGTCCACGTAAGGGAACCAGGCGCAACGCATAAAGAAGATTATTCTTCATGCACAGCGGCTGCGCTTGCTGGAGGTGTTACTCTCATATGTGCTATGCCCAACACCAACCCAGCTATTGTTGATGAGGAATCCTTGATTTTGGTGAAGAAACTAGCTAAAGAAAATGCTAGATGTGACTATGGTTTATTCGTCGGGGCTTCATCAGAAAATGCTGGAACTATCTCGGAATTTGCTGCTGAAGCTGTGGGACTGAAGATGTATCTGAATGAAACGTTTACAACGTTAAAGTTGAATGACTTAAGTGTGTGGAACAAACATTTGGCTAACTGGCCAAAAAGGTCTCCGATTTGTGTTCATGCGGAGAGACAAACTACCGCTGCTATTATCTTAATGGCCAGTTTGCAAAATAGACCAGTTCATATATGTCACGTAGCAAGGAAAGAAGAAATTCTTATTATTAAAGCCGCCAAGGAAAAAGGGTTGAAGATAACCTGTGAAGTTTGTCCTCATCACTTGTTCCTGTCGACAGATGATATTAGCACAATAGGTCCACAGAAGAGTCAGGTAAGTTATTCATTGGATATGTTTCTATTATACCATTTTATAAAAAAATAGCTGTTAGTATTATATCAAATTTAAAAGAAATCGCAAATAGAAACGTTTATTTTAAACATTCGTAGGTTCGACCAGTACTAACTTCTCCTGAAGATCAACAAGCTCTTTGGGAAAATTTACACGTTATCGACTGTTTCGCTACTGACCATGCCCCACATACTATAGAGGAAAAAAACTTGTGAGAACAGAGAAGCACCACCAGGCTTTCCCGGTCTTGAAACCATACTTCCACTACTACTTAATGCCGTTAATGAAGGAAAACTAACTATTGAAGATGTTGTTAATAAATTCCACAAGAACCCTAAAAAAATCTTTAATTTGCCTGATCAACCAAACACTTATGTTGAGGTTGACATGAATGAGGAATGGGTAATACCGGACGCTATGCCATACAGTAAAGCCAGGTGGACTCCATTTGCTGGGAAAAAAATTAAAGGGTCTGTTCATCGAGTAGTATTGCGTGGTGAAGTTGCTTATGTTGAGGGGCAGGTTTTAGTGCAACCAGGCTTTGGTCAGAATGTTAGAGAGTGGGACAAAAAACTACATAGTGTTTCATTAGAATTAAGTCGCCCTCCCTCAATCTTAGGATTGGAACGATCTATCTCTCCATCTCCATACCTTCTAAATGGCTACATAAATGATAGGATTGATTATGAGAACGATGGCCAAACAAACGAAATTTTTTCTAAATTGTTGTTGACAGATAGCAAAGTTCATTTTGCTAACGATACGCATATATTAGATTCACGACAAAATCTTATTTCCCCCATTCCTCCGAGGATAAGAACCGAAAGTTTTTCCAATACAGAGAGAAGAACAAGAACAGAGAGTCAGTCAAACGCAGAGATTACAGTTCAGGCTCAATCAGCAGCACTTCCGCACCCACATCATGGTTTGGCTAACAAACATATTCTAGGCGTAGATATGTTTACAAAAGATCAATTGAACGACATCTTTAACTTGGCTCAAACGTTTAGAGTTTGTGTAGCCAAGGACAGACCGTTGGACCATATATTGAGGGGAAAAATCATGGCCTCTATCTTCTACGAGGTTAGCACGAGGACAAGCTGTAGTTTTTCAGCAGCTATGCAGAGGCTTGGAGGTAGAGTCATCTACATGGATGAGACGAGTTCCTCTGTCAAAAAAGGAGAGACTTTGGAGGACTCTGTCGCAGTGATGGCGGGCTATGCAGATGTTGTTGTTCTAAGGCATCCTGCTCCTGGATCCGTTTTGGTGAGTATTAATAATAACTAATTTATATATTACAGGGAGAGCTCAGTAAATATCTTTGAGATTTGAGATTTTTATTCACGATCTTGTATAGCAATCTTGGATAATTCACGATTTACTTTGTATATTAAGAATGACACTTGACTTCTGACCGAGAATCAAGTAACTAGGCCCGTTTCTTATCAAGTAGTTTTGTCTACTATTTAAGGATTACGAGTTCAAGTTCTAAATTCTGAAATTAATAATGGAGGCACCACTCTAGGTCTCATCATGACAACCAGTTTGAAATTGCAAAATCTTGTAACACATTCTTGCTTTCTCATCTTTCAAGTGAGGAAGGTCATTCATTCGCAAGAAAATCTGTTTGTGTGTTTGTATATCTGTATCGCTATAGCAGCCACAACTTCTGAGATAAAGCTTTCAAATTAGGTACTCACTTTCTAAGCATCAAAGAAAATTATGAGTTCACTAACGTGTAAAATAGTCATGCTAAAAAGGAAATCCCGTTTTAACGGAACCCCTTTTTATTTTTATTTAAAGGAATTATTTATGATGGAAGATAATAAATTAGATCCATTATATAAAGACAAATCGTAGAAATGTTTAAATAAAGGTGTAAATTGAAATTTTCTATACATTTTGACATCATGAGTTCAAGATTATCAGCAAGTGAGAGAGAGAGAGAGAGAGAGAGAGAGAGAGAGACAGACAGACAGACAGACAGAGAGAGAGCTAGGGAGATAGAGAGATCTATGGAGATAGAGAGAGAGCTAGGGAGAGAGAGACTAGAGATTTGAAAATAACATTTGGTTTATGTTGGATGTTTTTTAATCTATAAAATTTTTTTACCTCATATTCCAAAATAAATTCTTCATGGAAATATGGCATCATAATCTTCTGCTTAAAGATAGGTATAAATCAATCGATATCCTGTTTAATACATTGATATCTGTGTTCATAAATATATATTGTTTGAAAAAACCTAGTACATTGCTGATAATGTGAACCCATAGAAAATGCTTTAGGGGGGTAGATTACTATAATCACCACTCAAGTATATCTTTTGATACTTGATAAAAAGAGAGGATAATCTCTTTGTATAATCATTTATTGCATAATAGGTGTGTGCAGTCAATGTCAAATTCAGTACTCTTGAAACAATATTTTTTTTTTAGATTACAGATTAATTTTGTATAAATTATATTATGAACACGATTCAGTGTACACTTTTATGTAATAGGACAAAGAAACATGAACTCCTTTATTGATAATGCATTACTTAACTAAAGTTTTGCTTAATCAATTGTATCAGATTAAGCTAATCTATCATTTTTACAAGGATAGCGAAAATGAATTTGTTTATCATCAGTTTATTACTTGATTATGAAAATAAAATAACAGTAAAACGAATTTTCCAAAACATATCTTAAATTTACACTAACACGCACACATTATTCATTTTGAAAAATTAAAAAATTGCTTTTGGTAGTCATTAATGGTTTATACCTACACATTTGTAAGTGGTACTCGCACTTCCATTGGCACTTCCGATTTGACCAGATGCGATACGTATCAACTTTTTGTTTTCAAATGGAATTGTATATTATTCAATCATGACTTATTTTTGAAAACCGCTTTTGTCTCCTTTACACTAATATATCATGTGGCTACTATATATATATACATACAGATATAGACAAAATCAGAGAAATGACAAATCGTTTGTTAGATTGTCAGACTTTAAATTATTATAATTAAATTATTATAATCAAGATAAATATTCTATTGTACTTGTACTTTATTTAGACAATTGAATGATAATTTGTTAAATTGCATCAATGACGGATGTCAGGGATTAATTTTGAGAACTTTATAATAAAGTATCTATTGTTAAATTAAAAGACAAATGCAGCTAGTAACTAAATGAAATGCATTTGGTGGCAATGAGGGCTAACGTGCTTGAATTCACCACGAGAGGTGCTAGTGTCCGGAAAGGTCACTGAACGTTAATGTTTACTGTGGCTTTTTAACGGTAGTTTTTAGTAATTTTTACAAAACTTAGCTAAAAGACATTTAACACAATGATGGCAGAAGGGGAGAGTAGTAATTTACTTGCTCAGTAGGGAAATTATTGTACTTATCAGAAGTGTCTTATGTCATTAAAGTTAGGTTATAACAAGAATGAGCATGATGAAAACCAGTGGCTGTTCGTGGGTCAAGAGATAGGGAGGTCAATTAGAAAAATTTACTGTATTACCTACCTTTTAAAGTGATTTAAATTCCAAGTCGATCCTCCGGTCTTTTTGAGATGCAAAGCGGTCAATTAGTTTTTCATTAAAGTCTTTTATCTTCTTTATTAATGCCCTTTCTATGATAAGCATAGCTAAAGAAGATCACCTTTCCTAACTCATGGTATTTCTTAAAAATGTCTTTAGTCTTTTTAAGGTGGAAAAACAACGTTCACTTTCGACGATAGTCATAGGGAGAGTATACAAGATTTTTAACAGTTTGACACTTTCAGAAAAAGTATTGCACAAATTATTGTTAATAAAAAGCTGTAACAAAGCAACTGCACCTTCACTATTGGAAAAATCTTCTCGGCTATATAATACTTCTAATTCAGTTTTAAGTTTCAAATGATTTATGACTGGATACTCCGTTTTAACTAATTTAAACATATCTTGAGGAAAGCTTTTTATATAATCTTTAAATCGATCTGCGTGAAATAACTGAGACACTGCTAAATGATTACTAAAGCCAAATCTGTTTTTGATCTCAGATGTAGTTATATCACAAACTTTTGATTCTTCCGTTTTACATCTCTGGGCAGACTGCATGGATTTTGCCTGAACTCTAACCTTATCACTCCTTTCAAAGTCTTTACGTAACTTTGTAGTTTTGTCGTAATCAGTTTTTTTGTCTGACTTGTTTATTTTTTAATGACTGTTTCATGTGCGTTACTTTACTATCTTCCTTAAAGATATTGAATTTTGGAAGTAAACTATTTAATTCTCTATTAAACAGCATTTGTGCTGGAGACGGTATGTTAACGTCAATGGGTGTTGTTCTATATTCTAACAAACATAAGAAAGGGTCTTTGTTATCATGTTCAGCTTTACGTATTATGTTTTTAAATGTTTGTATACTACGCTCTACCATGCCATTTGATTGAGCATGCGTTGGACTAGATGTTATATGTTTTATATTCCACGACTCTACAAATTTTCTGAATGTCTCTGAACTATAATTAGTACCATTATCTAATCTGATAACTTTAGGAATTCCATGCCTAGCAAAAAATGATTTTAACAAATTTATTGTGTGGTAACTGTCTAATTTTTCTAGTAGAGCTGTTTCTATGAACTTTGAAAAATAATCTATTACTATGAGATAATTTTTTCCCGCAAATTGATAGACATCAGTTCCTACAGTTTCCCATGGTCTATCAGGAATCTCTGACTGTATGAGTGGTTCGTTTGCATTTGTATTTCTAAAGTTTAAACATGTTTCACAATTATTAACATAATTTTCTATATATACGTTAATATTTGGCCAATATAAGCATTGTCTCGCCCTCAACTGACATTTGCTAATGCCCAGATGATTATAATGGACAATTTGTAGCATTTCGTTTCTTAATGCTGTTGGTACTATAACTTTATTACATTTAAAAAGTACATCATTTATACTGACTATTTCGTCTCTGTGATTCCAATATTTTTTGCATATCTTCGTTTAACGATAATTTGTTTTCTGGCCAACCTGTTTTTACAACCTGTAATAACTCTTTTAGAATCTTATCTTTTTTTAGTTTCAATTTGAATGACTTTAAATTTTGCATCTGAAATTGGTAAAATTTTCTCTATTAAATTTATTTGCGCTTCAATTTGGTTTTGTATTAGGTCATCTTGTTTATAATTTTCTTTAATGCTACTTCTCGATAAACAGTCCGCTAATAGGAGTTGCGAACCCGGTTTATAAGTTATTTCTAAATCGTATAATTGTAATTTAATTAACATTCTTTGTAACCGTAATGGAGCTTTTATTAGAGGTTTTTTGTAAATTGACACGAGTGGTTTATGATCACTCTCGACGACTACTTTTTTACCGTATATATATTGATGAAATCTACTGCACCCAAAAACGACCGCGAGCAGTTCTTTTTCTATTTGGGCGTAGCCCTTTTCACATTCTGTCAATGACCTTGACGAATAAATTACCGGTAAATTGTCCTGCAAAAGAACAGCTACTACTCCATTTTGAGATGCATCCACGGAAACAACAACTGGTTTATTTGGGTTGTAATATTGTAGTACCGGTTCGGTTGACAGTAATTTTTTAATATTATTAAATGTTAAAGTATGATTTTCATCCCATTGAAACAAGATATTTTTCTTTAACAATTCCCTTAAATTTGTAGTAACTTCTGACAAATTTGGGATGAATTTAGCTACATACGTTACCATACCAAGAAACCTTTCTAAATCCTTTTTATTTTTCGGAACCGGCATATCGATTATACTTTTGATTTTTTTCACTATCTGGTTTCACACCCCCACTACCAATTATATGACCCACAAATTTAATTTCATTTAGAGAAAATTTGCATTTACTTTTATTAAACTTAATATTCTTATCCCTTGCTCTCTCTAGTACTTTCCCTAAATTATAGTCATGCTCATTTTGATCTTTTCCAAAGACTAATAAATCATCTATATATGAAATTTGACCTGGTATCCCTTCAAAAATTTGTTTAAATTGTTTATGAAATACTTCTGGTGCTGACGAGACACCAAAAGGTAATCTACGAAACATGTAACGACCAAATGGTGTTGCGAAAGTACACAATTTTTTACTTTGATCATCCAATGGTATCTGATAGAAACCCTGATTTGCATCTAGTATGCTAAACACTTTGGCACCTGACAATTCCGTAAATAATTCCTCAACAGTTGGTATTTGAAAAAATTCACGCTTTATGACCTTGTTAAGTTCTACCGGATCTAAGCATATTCTGATTTTGCCATCGGGTTTTCTAACGACAACCATAGGATGCACCCAGTCTGTAGGTTCATCTATTTTTTTCAATTATTTCTAATTTTTCTAATTTTTCCAATTCCTTCTTTAAATCATTTTTTACTGATAATGGAATTTTACGTGCATTATACACAACTGGAACTGCATTTTCATTAATTATTATTTTATGCTCATTTTGTAAACAACCTACTCCCTCAAATACATCTTTAAATTTATTTGCTATATTTTCAATTGATCTAACCTCACTTATTCTCTTAATTAATTTTAATTTTTTGCATGCTTCCAAACCTAAAATAGCTGGATTTTTATTCCCTGCCTCTACTACTTGAAATTCTAAGTTAATTTTCTCTTTTTCATCCTTTCTATTACATAATAAATTACATTTACCTAAATTGTTAATTTTTGTACCGTTATAATTTATTAACTTTACTTTAGAATCATTTAATTTCACGTTGGGAATTTTTGCAAACATATAATTAGGGAGTATACAGGCCTGTGCCCCAGTATCCAATTTAAATTTCACAAACACTTTGGGACTATCCATCACTTGTATTATTTCATTCCAGTCTTCTTCCTTATGAGACGTTCCTGCTTCTACCCTGCCAATGAAAATTTCAGCCTCGTCATCGTCATCACTATGTTGTTCACTCAATTGTTTGCTACCACTTTGTCTTATTATTTCTTTTACTTCTTTTATCTTACACATTTTACCAAAATGATTTGGTCTTTTGCACTTGAAGCACTCCTTACCATATGCTGGACATTCATTAATTTTATGTGTTCGTCCACATCTAGTACAATTATTAATTGTTTTGGATTGAAATTTCCCACTTGATTTGTTCCCTTTTTTATATTGGTAGTTAGAATTCTGGCTTAAAATTTGTTTATTTATTTTATCTACCTGAACAGTTTCTGAACTTATTTCTTTTGTGTGTGATTGTACTAACTCGGTTGATTTACAAATATCTAAACACTTGTTTAAATTCAAATTGGTTTCGGCTAGTAACTTTTTCCTTAGCTTGTCACTTTCAATTCCACACACTATCCGGTCTTTTATTAAAGAATCCTTGAGTTTACCGAATTCACATGTTGAAGCTAGCGATTTTAATTCTGTCACATACATGTCAAAATTTTCACCTTGTTTCTTATTTCTTGTGAAGAACTTATGCCTTTCAAAAGTAACATTTACTTTTGGCAAAAAAATAATTATCGAATTTGTCGATGAGCACAGAATATTTATTCACTTCTTCTTTCTTCAGTTCGAATGTATTATATATATCTACCCCTTCCGGGCCCATACAATGTAATAGTAAGTTGCATTTTCGTTTTTCATCAGCATCTATGCCACTTGCCGATAAATAAATTTCTAAATTTTGCTTAAATTTAGGCCATGTGCCTGCTGCTTGACCTTCATTAATTTTAAATAATGGCACCTTCAGATCCATTTTTAAATTCACTTTTATAAATTCGACTGCGCCATGTACTAATCTCTGTTTTATTTATTAACAACACTGTATTACTATTTACAATATTTATTATTTGTTATATACATTTATTTATCACTAGTACTAAAAATAACGACATCTTTTTTTCAGCTCGAATCACAGTGTCCTTTTCTCACTGCTGCCAACTGTCCGCTCCTAAACTGGAGTAACTCCACTTACTCTAGATACTAATACTACAAAAGCCATATTAAGAAACTTTTGATATATTTTGTTAAAATACAGTGTCTTTTATTCGATAATGATAAATTTTCGTCGCACCGACTATAATCACGTAATTGTGTCTTTTTGTCTATATTTACATACCTGCATCTATATTTATCGTTTTTTTTTTTGTGTTATAGAAAGCATCACATCATTGTCGGAAACCTCTTATTAATGCAGGAGACGGAGTTGGCGAACACCCTAGTCAGGCTCTTCTGGACATCTTCACCATCCGTGAAGAAATAGGTACGGTAAACGGTTTAACTATCACCTTGGTCGGTGACTTGAAGAACGGTCGTACTGTTCATTCCCTAGCAAGACTTTTAACTCTCTACAACGTCCAGCTGCGTTACGTTAGCCCGCCAAATCTAAAAATGCCGAACCACGTGACAAAATTCGTTCACTCGAAGGGTATTTCTCAAGAAGAATACAACAGCTTGCAGCAAGTGTTACCCGATACTGATGTTTTATATATGACCAGAATCCAAAGGGAGCGGTTTGATAGTCAGGAAGAATACGATAAGGTAAGATATATCTTTTTCAGCTTAATTTTTTGTTGATTTAATTTTCAAAATATTGCCAAAAATGTAAGTTACCGGGCCTAAGTTGATACAATTTTCGTAGGTTAAAAGCCATAAATAAGTTCCTATCTTTATGTTTTGCACATTTGGAATATCTCGTACTGGTTCTAGATACACGGAAAAAATCTAAACTATTTTTAAGACTACTATTCTTAAATTAAGACATTATTGTACTCATCTCCGCAAGAATAGATATTTTTCCATCAAGGAAAACGTTATTCTTAAAATTCATTATCTTGATCTCCTTCTTTTAATGATAACTAATTATTAACTTTAGAATAATGGTTCTACTTCAGCCAAGAGGATATTTCGAACAATATTCAATACTAACTTATACATAATCTAAGATTTCATTTATTCAGTTCAAAAGTAGAGATTATTGCAATCTGTTACATTTAACACTTAATGTAAGAAATGTGTCATTTCGTTCAACAACTGTATTATTTAAACAAAACTGATGAATTACTTGAATCAATAAATATTTGATGTTGACTGAAATCTTATCTTTCTTGATTTAATATTGCCATCTGTTAAATTTACCACTTAATGTAAGGATAAATTTCATTTCGTTCAACAATTGTATTATTTAAATAAAACTTTTTTCCATTTCTTTTTTGGAAGTTACTACCACATGAATAATTCTTCGTTATCTAAAAAATATAGATAGTTACCCAGTGTGTCACTGAAAAAATGAACCTCTGCGCTTGTGACTTTACATTAAAAGATTAGTCAGAGGGTGTTTCTTGAAACGTTAGGGAATTATATTATTATTTCCTTGTCTCATTAAAGTTGTCAAAAAACACCCTTGATTAATCTTTTGATGTAAAGTCACAAGCGCAGAGGTTTATTTTTCCAGTAACATACTGGGTAACTAAATATATTTTTTTGATAACGAAAAATTATTCATGTGGTAGTAAGTCCCAAAACACAAAAAGAAAAATTTAGAGAATGCCACAAATTACGTTGAGACAATATTTAAATAAAACTGATAAATTATTTAAATCAAATTTGAATTTCTGGGACTGGCAAAGGACTTTTCTGAATTAGAAGTTTTTATGAAGAATGACGTTTTATTAAGAAAGCAGAAACAAAAAATTTTACAAGTATAAGTCCATTCGCGAACACACTGTATATGAGACTTCAAATTTACCATAGGAAGGCACATTATTTCTTTATATGCTTTTAAGTGTTTTATGAATTTTATTCTCTTTCCGATTTGAGGAGTAAGTTTTATAATCTGTTCTTCTGAAATTTCCAGTAAATTGTCCAACGTTAGTTAATTTTCATGACCTAGAAAACAATTATTTATGTTATTAAAGTATAAATAATTTAAACAAATCATTGTAGCTAACTATATAATAGAAAAGTATGCTCAAACTTTCAAACAGGTTTGGCATAACAAGTTTTGTACATATGAAACCGAAATTTTTAAGCCCATTTGGATATTCACAAAATTTCCATGCATATATACAAACTGTAAATAGGCAGCTAAAATACATAATAATATTAGCTTAGCATTTTTGGCAAGAACAAAGAACTTTAATCCTACACTGATAATAAATTAATATCAATGACTTCTGAAAGTCATTGATTAATAATGTTACATATAGGTACACATCAGGGGGTGCATGACTGGTAAGTCGCCGTATTCCTTTCAAGGGATGTTAGTAGAGCTCATTTGCAGCTGATTTAACTATAATCTGCATAATGCAAAATCTAACAGTTTTTGAGATATTTTATTATTATTATTTTTTTTAGAAACTTCCCTTGCCTTTATGTATTTCAAAAAACATGTATCATCGCTTATGCGAAGATTTCTCACTCAAAAATAAGACAAATAGTTTACTATCAATATGGGTCTATTGCCGTTTCGTACTTGAAATGCAGAATATTAAGGTTTTATTATTATTTCGGTTAATTTTGTAATGAAAATATATACACCACTAACTTCTTATGTTTTAGATGATACAGTTATGTAGACAGTTAATTGCTGAAAAGAAGTCACCTCTTGATTTTTGTTAGATTTAGGTTTCGTGTAGGAGATAAATACAATTTTTTTTGCAGGGTACTTAATAGCATTATTTAATTTTTTTTTAATAGATTTAAAAAGACTTTAAAAATTGCATTTATCTTCTACACGATGCCGATATCTAAATAACGTCAAGATGTCATATTTTTTTGGCAATTAACTTTCTCAGAAACGAAGCAAAAATGGACCTATGTTGATAGAAATTAGATATATTTGTCTTATTTTTGAGAGCAGAATCTCCGTTTAAGCGATGGCACATGTTTTTCTTTAATTAGACAACAATGGACGCTCTACCTGTACCTAGTATTTTTGTATTATTTATGGAAGTAAAATATAGTTTTTAAAACTTTCGAAAAGTAATATATAAAGTAGAGAAGTTTTTAAATAATTTGCACGTTTAATACATTATCAAGTTTTAAAAATAAATTCCTATGAATGTACGATTGGGTTGAAATTTTTTTCACAAATGTAGCTTTTTAGCTCGTCTTTTTATCTTATTAAAGTATTTAACCTAATTTTTGTTACATAACTATGTAAACTAACGCAGGAAACTGAAATATTAAAGAAAGTTTTATTAGTTTTTTATTTTAAAAATAAAATATCTCAAAAACTATTAGATCTCTAAATCAATTGCAAATGAGTTCTACCAACCCACCCTCAAGGAATAAGCCGACTTACCAGTCACCCTGTATATGTATTATGCAATAAAACGCCACTACAATAAAATTGCAGATCTTGACTGTAGATTGTATATAATACACAAGCAGAAATTATCAAAAAGGAAAATAACTTGGGAAATCTATACACAGCCATTAAACTTCAGATGAATACCTTTTCACCTACAATATAGTGACGTTATGTCTTCATGTTTCGTAAAGTATAACGTAATTAAAATAGCTTGCATGAAGTAAAACCAGAATTTTTAAACACCTTCTAATATTGAAATTAAGGACTCTAATTCTAAATTTGCTAATATTTCTTCCATCGTAGACTCATTAACTTCTATTTCACAGTTCATAATGTTAATATACTTCTTTTTCAACTGTAACTTTACAAATATAAATTATTTCATAATAATCAACAAAGTACAGCACGCACAATTCGACCCCTAGTAGGTAAGGTATGTCGTCTTTGTTTGGCATAGACATTGCTTTCTACCTCCCATCACTGCGCGATTCACTTGTTCCCTCATTAGTATACTTCACATTGAGTTTAGCAAGTATTCAATCAAGGATAACAGTTATTGGATTAATATGTATAATTCTTCCAGCAAAGTTGTCTGTAGTTTTATTCCAAGAGTAGTATTCTTATGTCAAGAAAAACTTTTAAATACGAATTTACTTTAAGATGTCCTTATACTTACTCTCACGGTTAACAGTACTCGAAAGAAGTGTACTATTAAGAGTATATTTATTACATACTTATACCTCGAAGGAACTGACATTTTGTGCTTCAGTGTTTTGTAGCGGAAAAGATTCAGTATCGATTCAGTATCGAAAAATGATTCTACGTCAGATTTGTCCTCAAATTCTACCCATAACTCTTCCAAACGTTTCTGGCCTAGCTCATATGATATCATTCTATTGTTGAATTATTATTATCAAAAAGATACCAAAAGTCATTAGAATCTTGAAAAAAATATAATAAAATCCTGTATCTTACCTTTAAAAATCATATACAAAACAAAGTTACATCGTTACTGTGGTGGAGTATATCATACCCGAACCGACTTTGACAAGAAGGGTCGATAAACAAAAAGCAATAAGCAGATTCTTTCAATGTCCCTATAATCTCTAGCTACTAGACGCTAGAGGCGGCTAGCTTGTCTAATTTGAAATGCTCAAATGTAGGTGGTGGAGTATGTCATACTCCACCATTATTCAAGAGCCAAGGGTTAAGTTTGAAAAAGAATTCCATTTTAATTACAAACTGCTCTCAATATCAGTCCTGTTTTTCTGGTTTAAATATCATCTACAATTAAATAGTACAATTCACATATAGCAATGATTATTACTGATAAACCATTTTTTGTTTTAGGCGTGCGGACATTTTGTTGTAACACCAAAATTGATGACAAGAGCGAAAAGGAAAATGGTGGTGCTTCATCCTTTACCCAGGGTGTTTGAGATAAGCCCAGAGTTCGACACTGACCCAAGAGCTGCTTATTTCCGCCAAGCGGAGTGCGGGATGTATGTCAGAATGGCACTTTTGGCAATGGTCCTGGGAAAAATTAATTAATTTATTGGGGGCATGTGCTGAGATACAAGCTTTAAAATTATATTTTATTACAATAATAATTACAAATATTTTATTCATAAATTGTCTTAAATAGCACCCATAAAGATCCTATACGATTTTAAGAATGAGAATATGAATCCATTTGTCTGTATTATTGGTCCACAACTGAGCGCGGACAAAATTTCAAGTATACATTCA
This sequence comes from Rhamnusium bicolor, assembly GCA_029963845.1. Taxonomy (NCBI): domain Eukaryota; kingdom Metazoa; phylum Arthropoda; class Insecta; order Coleoptera; family Cerambycidae; genus Rhamnusium; species Rhamnusium bicolor. The sequence goes on from JANEYF010001069.1 coordinate 94,546, forward strand.
CAATGTCATAATATGTGATACACATCAGTTCATTATTACATATAATTGTCTAATGCAATTAATAATTAGGTATGGTATCTGGCGTGGAGGAGAGCTAATAATGCTATTATTAAGCTGTTATAATACAAAAGAGATTTCTTTCCGTTTTCATGACAAAAAATTAATATTTTTCTACCTCACTCTTGTATTAACAGTCTGAAATTCTTAATGTAAGGCAATTTTATGCTAAACAGTTATTAATATATCAATTTTATAACATAATTCATAGTCAAAGTATATCTCTTTTAAGTATATCCTACTAGTTTGAAAAACAGAAACTAAATAATTACTTCGAAAGGTCAAAATCACCAGCAACCACATATTTTAGCTCCCAGAATGTAAAATGCCATTTTGGAACATAACAAAATAAATAACGTTCAAAGTATAATAAAATACCAAGGTATTTCAACAGTGAGGTGGGATTTATATTTATATACAAATAGTAATAAATACTATATGTTATACCTAAAAGTACAAATAAATTCAATTGAAAATTAAATATATTCAATTGAAAATTAAATAAAGCTGGTACTCATAGGTACTACTTTATCATGGCTACTTATCCATGATAAGTAGTACCTAGTACAGTTGATTTCAATAAAAACTGGTACACTTTCTTTTAGCTATGTAAATCATTCGTTCTTTGATTGATATTAATAATCTTACAAATGTCACTTTGACGTTAATCAGTTGCGTCATTATTAAAAATGGTTCGACATCTAACAGATATTCAAAAATTTCGAATTGTTTCTGACATTGAAGATGGTCCATAAGAAGACTTGCTGCTGAATACAATGTGAGTAAAATCACGATAATGAGTGTTAAAAAACAATGGGAAACCAACCAAACGGTATCCCGTAAAGTTGGTTCCGGTAGGCCCAGAAAGAGCAATAATCAAGAAGATGAAAATCTTATAAATTACCTAATAGAAAACCCTTTTCAGACTGCAGTAAATGCAATTTCAGAGACAAATTTCCCTGCTTCGGTATCTACTGTTTGTAGAAGAATAAAACTACAAAGCGACTTGAAGAGTTGTTCAGCGGCTAAAAAATACAAACTATCAGAAGAAAAGAAGCAGGGTAGGATTATTTTTGCACTCAACTATATAATCAATGGTGAAAACTTTTGGGGACAAGTTGTCTTTTGTGACGAAAAGGTTTTTAAATGGCCTCCTTCCACTAGATACGACGAAAAATATACTTTCGATCCACAAATATCAGGAAGGTTTTCAGTCAATGTCTGGGCTTGGATGAGCCTAAATGGGTTAGGTGTGTGTTGGAACAGTGGTGGTCATCTCAATTCCATTAAATATGTTGAAATATTAGACAATATTATGTATCCGTCAGTAATAGAGGTGTTTCCGGAAAATAATTTTATTTTCCAATAAGACAACTGCTCCATACATACAGCCCATCGTGTCAGGCAATGGTTTCTTAATAGAAACATAGAGTTGTTACCGTGGCCATCTAAAAGTCCGGATTTAAATCCAATTAAAAATGTATGGGGACTAATGGTGAAACATATAAGAAAATTAAATAACCATCCAAATAATGCCCAAGAATTGGAAGGGATAATTGAAGACGCTTAGGAGAACTTGTCGCAAGAAGTTGATCTTGCAAGAAATCTGATTTTGTCCATGCTTGCAAGACTTCAGGCAGTTTTGGACGCTAATGGAGCAATGACAAAATATTAGTTAATTCTGTATTACGTAATTGAAGTTCATTTATTCTATTTTTTTTATTGTATTTTTATGTTCAGTTTGCATTGTTTACATTTTTTTTTAATCTCGTAGTATTTTTGTGTTCTTATTTTAAAAATAGAATTATCATTATTCAGTTAGTATTTTAATTACAACCATTGGTAGAATTATCCGTAACAAATATTATTTTTTTAAACAATAATATGGCAGGCTTGAAAATGTTGTGAAAAAGTTATCTCTAATTATTTTTTTAAAATTCCATTTGATAAAATAAAAGAGAAAGGTTTAATAAGTTTTAAAACACAAAGAAAACCGATCTCTTCCAAAAAGCCCAGGTCCGGGGTAAATCACTTCCTCTCCACCCCATTCTCGAGATGCCTGGCCAGCCCTATTTACAGACATATGCACACAACTAAACTATTAAGATTTTCGATTACAAGAGTTGTACCAGTTTTTTTTTAAATCAAGTGTACCTTATGGAATAACAAGCAATAAATATTTCACTGAACACACAACGCTGCAAACGAGTAATTTCTACAGTTCCAGTAAATTAGCAGCATCTGTTTTAGATGTTCAGGGATTAACTTTTGATGCCTGTTACACAAAATACATATACAAATACAAAAAAATCTTAAAAAAAATCGAATAGATGCTAAATATGTGAAGTAAAGGGTGTTTCAATAAAAGCGCAATATTTCAAGGTTCAATAAAACATGGTTTTCTGTAGTAAAGTATTGAAATATTTATTGAGTTATAATGTAGACATTTGGGAGTTATGTATGGAACAACAAATGTGGTAAATGGCACATGCGTACTCTTATGCGAAATTTTGAATAACGGTGTTGCATACCTGTGGCGGCATTTCGTTGATATATCGTCCAATTTCGGCCTTCAATGCCTCGGTGGTCACGGGCTTGTTGGCATAAACCTGTGACTTCAGATAACACCACAGCCAAAAGTCCAGGTGTTAAATCGCAAGGGCGTGGCGGCCAATTCTGATCACCAAACTGAAAGATGACAGAAAAAGACTCGTGCAAGATCATCAATATTTCACGGGCGGTATGGCAAGTGGCACCGTCCTGTTGAAACCACATGTCGTCGAGAGCAATCAATATATTCCAATTGAGGCCAAAAAAACTGGGTTATCATAGCACGATAACGTTGGCCAATCACCGTTACTGCATTACTTGCCTCGTCTTCGAAGAAAAATGACACAATGATTCCTCCAGACCACAGGCACACCAAACAGTGACACGTTTTGGATGCATTGCTTTCTCAAGAATCATTCATGGATCTTCTGAGTCCCAAATGCAGCAGTTTTGCCTATTAACGAAGCCATCGAGGTGAAAATTGACCTTATCACTGAAAATGATTTTGTCCGCAAAATCAGCATTCACTTCTTGTTCAAGGATCCAATTAGTGCACTCTCTTCGCTGTGCATGGTGTGTTGGCAGAAGTTGTTAAGTCAATTGGACTTTGTAAGCATGGAGATACAAATCTTTAGTGAAAATACGCTGAAGAGTGGCTGTTGTAACGTCCAATTCTTGTGCACGATGACGAATCGACGTCCCTGCACTCTCGGCCACGTTGTCGCAAACTACCGTGATGTTTTATTCTGAATGACTTCTACGAGCTCGTATCGTATGTTTCACATCCACATCACTTACCAAACCAGTACTTTCGAATTTTTTGATTATTCTTTTCACAGTAGATGAATGAGGAACATTATTTCGACCAAAATGGACGCACTTTACGAATCGTGGCAATCAAACTTTCGCCATTTTGATAATAATGTTTAACAATCAGGACGCGTTGTTCTATCGTGTAATGCTCCATGTTTACTAACTCCCATCTGTCTCCAATCGACCTGGCATGTCATAATCTTGTGACATCATGACTGCCAAACTGGCGCGCAATTAAAATCTTGCGCTCTTATTGAAACACCTTTTATATGACGGAAACAATTAAATGTCTACGATAGAGGTGTAACTAGCCATTAAAGCGCCTGTGGCCAGCCAACAAAAATCTATTCGAACTTTTAAAGAATTTTTACAAAACTTTTTTGTTTTTCAATCAAAGGAACAAAGACTTTTGCACGGGATAGACTGCCAGAATCGACAGGTGGCGTGAGAGGGTGTATTTTCATTTATTTTTTTCGATATCTACATCCCTCCACGAGTTATAAGAAAATTTTGGTTTTGTCAAATAAAAGGTGTTTCAATAAGAGTGCGAGATTTGAATAGACACACCTCAACAACGATTAGAAATCATCCTATTTTTTACCAATTTATGGTCGTCATAATTGGCCCAGTATATTCACACTTTGTCGAACTGTTGACAATTTTGAGGGTACTTTTTCTTCACATAATGTTCGCGTGCCAGTAAGAAAGAACTGCTCGAAGTAATGAGAACATTGTTGCCGTTACATCCTTACAAAATTATTCTCATACAAAAATTGCAGCCTCTGGCTCATCGCAAACGCCGTGAATTCGCTGATTTTGCCTTGGAACAATGATGCTGATTTTTTTTAAGAAAATCATTTTCTTAGATGAAGCTCATTTTCTTCTCAGTGGATAGGTAAATAAACAAAATTGTCATTACTGGTGTGAAGCAAATCCACAAATTATAACCGAGAGACCTTTACATTTCGTAAAAGTAACCGTTTGGTGTGGTTTTTGACATGGTGGCATCATCGGTCCCTATTTCTTTGAAGATGAGAATGGAGATGCCATTACTGTCAATGGTGAGCGGTACAGGTCGATGATAATGAACTTTTTATGGTCTGAATTGAATGATATTGATTTAATCAACATCTGGTTTCAACGAAACGGTGCTACGTGCCACACAGCCTAGAAAACAATTAATTTATTGCGTGAATAGTTCAGTGAGGCAATTATTTCGAAAAATGCTAATGTCAGTTGGCCTCCAAGAAGTTGTGATTCAACTCCTTTGGACTACTTTTTCTGGGGTTATTTAAAGTCGTTGGTTTATGCCAATAAGCCACAATTCATGCATTAAAATTGAATATTGAACACTCTATTCGTTATACAGGGTGAGTCTTAAGTGAATAGTTATATTTAAACCACCGATTCTTGACATCTGTCCTCCTGACACATTTTTTTTTAATTCCCACGTGTAACTGTGCTATCGACTTTCAATAAAATGATGAAACTGTTTTGGAACTGCTGGTTACGGGAAACATTATATCTTAGCTAAAATGATGTAATGGACTGAAGCAACCTTGCCGCATAACTTATGCAATTCTCTCACCTAGGCGCGATTTTACAATCGTAAGTTAACATAAGTTGGAGATTACCTAGTATTATATTTTCACAAAAATCGTTAGATTCTAATACAAACCACTTCAACTAAAAGTTACTTTAGCATAAAATATTTGTTGCTATAACCACTTCCAAAATAAATTTAAAAGTGAAAAAATTCGAATTCTAAAAGTGTGAGTTTAGCTAACCCACGATTGAAAAACTGAGCCCTAGCATTAAGTTCATTCCCGAATTTATAATGAATGAAATAATTAACTACTTAAACGATTAATTGTTCCATTTGAAATAATTTTTAAACATTTTGAAATACTTTTCAATGCGAGAAATGTACAATTTTGACTTTTTTCTTGCAACAATCAACATTTCTTTTTAAACGTTTCATATGGAATGTACAACTAAAACTAAATTTTCCGATGAACATAAAATTTTTAGGGAATATCGAGAGGAATTTAATGTTCCTATCTGATTTCAAGTTTATAAAAGGATTATTATTTTTAAGAAGTAGGTACTTACCCTCTGCTATTACAATAATTTGAAATGTGTAGGGGATCAAGGAATAAATCAGCTTTCTACTATTTTAATTGGCCTCTAATAGTAAAACACTGAAGGTGCAACACAATATCAGGAGATGGAAAATAATTTGTAGTATCTTCACACACTTCTGTCACTTTTTACACTGGTCATACTCAACAGCTTGCATTTTATTCCTCCATAATGCTCTGGACGGTTACGACATTTTTTATAAAAAAGATCAATTTCTTCTTGAGAAAACAGCACTTTATTCGGGATAGGCCATTACATGATAAAAATTGAACCACGCAATAATGTGAACTGCGATATTATCGTGGCGTATATAACCTATGATCTTCACACATCTAACCACGCACCTAATCAGTGTTGCCAGACATACCATATTCATGGTATTTATACCATCATTTTCCCTTGTATACCTGCACTTTTTTTAAGTAATAAAACTATTGTATAAAAATTTCACCATTTTACACCAATATTAGCAAAAGTTAATAAAAAAAGTCAAATTTAGGTCGTCAGCCCCGACCTCGGTCAGTTCTTCCATTAAAAAAGAGTAAACTGAATTAAATTTTATACCGTGTACGTAGATCTTTATAAATCGGAACCTCGCGTAAACAGCGCTAGTTGAGCAAGCCCAAATAAATTATAGTCTTTTGCTGTTTTCTGTTGTTTCTGTTGCGATGGTAAGACCCGTTTTTTCAATGCTCAGTTAGCTAAATTAACCGTCAGTTAGGTCAATAGAAATTTTTTGAAAAGCATGATGATTTATTTATAATGAAACTTATAACTTATGTGAAAAGCTCACACATCTGGCAATACTACAGCCCATGTAAAAATCAGTGTTATTGATAGTTCGCGAGTGTTCGCGTACCTGTATGTCTGGCATTTAAAAAATGTGCGACTAATTTTATTATTCGAAAACTGGATATGTTAAAGGTATATTCTCAAGTAGATGAAAATACTAGACAAGCAAAACGGCTATGGAATGCTATCCAAACGTCAAGCCCATATGATATATTCATGTAGTAACTGTTGTATTAGGTAAGTAAACAAATCTGTTTTTCATTATTTTAAAGCAAATGCGTCTTTTCAAAATGATTGTTTTCAACTTTGATTCATTTTTAGAAATGAACCATATGAACTTAAACTATCAATTAGAGACAATAATAATAATTTAAAATACACAAAGTATTGCATATTTGTAATATTTGGTGCTTACGTGACGAGTTGTTTATTTATAAAAAAAGTGTCAGGACTACCTAATTTTACAAGAAAAAGTAGATAAACAGATACTTTTAATACCTTTTATTTTAAGAGCAAGCTACAAGTGACAAGTGTCGCTTTCCACAAATGACTAATCAATCGCGCCTTGGCCGTCTTGAAGTTTATTTCTTATTTTCGGCCAGTGCGTACAGATATCATGCTTTCTTAAAAAGAGCTCTATGTTTTATAAACTATTACATTTGTTTTGGTGCGGCGTCTACACTGATATTAAATAAGTCTAATACCGTCTCACAAAATGACCGTGATAAAAGGGTAATATATTTTTTAAAAATTCAAAATTTGCAATTCATGCAATGCATGCAATTATAGGATAATTGTGAAGACGAACTCTGGCAGTGGCAACACTGCCTCCAGTTACATCATTTCTGTGAACGGCGTTTACAAAGTTATCCAGTGACTATCAAAATGCTGGAGGACGAAAAAATTATTAGAAATTAAAAAATTTGTTTTCTCCAAAAAAAATGTTTGGACAGTGCCAATCAATTGTACACGACGAAATATATTGAGGGTTAAAATATAGCTACGCATTTAAAACTCACCCCGTATAAGACCTGATTTATTGAATAAAGTGCTTGAAAATTGGGTTCATGGGATTCGGTCTTGTTAAGAGGAGCAGAGGCGACCATTTAAATGATGCTATTTTCACAACATAATTGCATCGATTGTACTTCAAAATAAAATAAAATTTTTTGCTGTACCTCAATTCCCTATTGTTTTATTTAAAAAAAAAAAGACATATCACTCTTATTGAAAAACGATATGTACGATCGCCATCAGCATAGAGTCACCACCTTCCGAGATGCTCTCTTTCTGGCACACCTCACTACAAATAGTGTTAGAAAGTGACCACCTCGGAAGGTAGTGACTTGATGACGACTGCACATAAACACCACAGAAATTAGACAACCCCCGATTCCAAGGCAGAAGCTGCATGGGCGAGGATTACACACGCGGCCACATAACCATTCCCACCGACACTGTCAGTGCCATAGGCGAGATTAAAACCCGCAGGATGACGGAGAGATGTTTGTTTTCTTTGTTTTCTCAACCGCCTCTCAAGTCACCGAAGTAACTCCCAGAAAATCCTAGGATTTTGTGTTGTGTTAAGAGAGACGAGGCCCTACAGTTTATTGTGGAGTCCGAACCACATCTAGGGCATCGACAGTTCACTTTCATCTTAATCCGAAGCAAATTACAAATAAAATTTGTTGCTCCAGGATGGATTCGAACCATCGATATACGGTACCGAGTAAATAGCTATAAGCGCTTTACCCACTTGACCATGCCCATTGGCACTATATATCATACAGGATGTGATTAACGGTATAAAAATACTAGTAACATTTACACAAATTGATAGTATATTTAGGTGAACCTAAGTATGATAAATTAATTATTACTTGTTTCCTAATGTTATCCCAAATTTAGTCACTAATTGTCGATATACTTATTTTCCACCTTATTCTGAAAAAAAAAAAATTGCAAAAATTTTAGAAATTGTTTAAAATATAATCTAGGTAGGCACACAATTTTTTTCTACTTTTTTTTCGCAATTTTCTTCTGCAAAACTTCTTCATTTAGTCTTGATAGTTCGCTTGGCTCCCATGCTCCAACACTAAGATATGACATAGCCTAAAGTTCACCACTGCCACTAAAAATATTTCAAGGCTTATATTTGTAACATTTTTTTGATTAATTTGAAATAAAATGAAATTATCTTAATAAACTTAAAATATAACTAAGTAGTCTGTGGTGTATCTTTTTGGGTGTAAACTCAAATTAAATTTTATAACCATTAGGCAAATAAAAGAAACGTTCGGCATCGGCCTACTTCAAGGTTATGTTCTGGGTCCTAATCTGGTAGAAGTGCAATAAAATTTAAACAGTAATATTTTTCACTAAAAAGTTAAATAGAATCCCAACTTCCCTTTCTCTACTTTAAGACAATTACTGATTTAGACACAATAAATGTTGTTTACTAAGACTTCTGTGACCTGAATGACCCCACTAGCTAATAGTCATTCGAGAAAATACGCATACTGATGATAATGTCAATCAGTGATGTAGCCCTGCCTGTTCGTGCCGGTGCATTGGGTGCGCATTTTTAAAGCTTTAAACCCAGAAGCTGAATTTTATTATTATACGAATAAAATTTGATTCCTGTTGCTATAAGTTTCTCTAAGTTTAAAGTATAATTTGTGTTTCTGTTTTACTAAGGAGTTCCTTTTAATTTGTGATATTAACTAGAATTAAGCATTTTTATTTGTTGGTTCCTTATTCCTGTTAACTATATTTACCAAAGGTTCCTCTAGTACGTATAGCTTTATAAATTTTATATATTAGGAAAAACAATGGGCCTATTTTTTATAACTTGTTACTTATTAAACTATAAGAAATATGTTTATTTGTAAGCTATTAATTTAAAAATATTTAAATAAGTACAGTAACTCCTCTAATCGCTTACCGGCGTCAAAAGCCCGGAGTAGCATACCACTGCTTTTTTTACAACTACACCACTGATGTCAGTTGTTTCTAACGAGGTTTTCATCAGCGAATATAAAAGATCGTTTTGAAGGGCCGGAGCTATTACACATACAAAAAAATCGATGACGAAGAAATCGTTAGTGTAGTTTTCAATAATTTTTTTTATTCATTACAAAATGACAAAAAAGCATTCTTATTTTGCTATTAATTATTATATAATTAATAGTAAAATTATTATCTAAAAGCTCCTTTAACTCCTTAGTTCTAAACTAAATAATAAAAAAATGTTTGAAGATGAGATTTAAAAAAGAACTTTGTTTTATGACAAAATGTTGTCCTACTTTCGTATTTGTGCCCACTATTTTTAACATGTTCATTATGTGATATTGTTTCTTCTTTGTTACGTCATATAAGTGAAACAGTATTTACATAATATTGATAAAATAATATTTTATAAATCATATGAAACTCAAATTTATAATATTTATGTTAATTTGTTTTATCAGCGCTAAGTAAAGGGTTCCATATTCTGCGCATACTAAGGTTCTGTTAATATTACGGAAAATGTACTTAACAAGTTTGTATAATTTACAAAAATTGTGATGTTTTGTAAATACTGATGTTAGCTTAAATAACGTTTGCCACGGACAGCAGCCGACAAGTTCGCGTGTCGCACAGATTCCCACCACTGTTCTCACCAGAATTTGGGTATAAAGTAAAACGCGCCCATTAAAATAGAGACTGGTAAGAATTACTTTGACCGTTTTACTGTTCTTATTTGTATTTCCGTCATTTACTGTTTGTGTCCGAATTAACTGCTGTATTATCTTGTCCGAAGTGCTTGCTTTTCCGAATAATTCAGAGATATTCGGGAAATTTCGCGGATCATTGATCAAAGCGGGTTATTTGTTCAACAACAAGCACCAGAACTATTCGACGGGGGATGTGTTCCATCCTAAATCCGCTATTGGTTATTTTCATATAGTACCAAATGTCTGGTACTCTAGTGGTGTAAAAGGCATGTTCCTTAACATAAGATTCCATTAATTAAAAACAAACACAAAATGAATAAAAATATTTATTCTAAATATAAATATATCAGTCCTATATAACTAAGACATTTCCTATTGTATACAATGTACAAAATATACACAAGTTAACAAATATATACAAAAATACAATACAAAATTGGTATATAATAAAATACATTTATCCTAGTTTTTCTTCAGGAGTAATCCATTCTAATAATTTATACACATTTCTGAAGTTAATTGTCCCGATTCTGTACCTCAGAACCAAATGCGCTGATTACGCATAATTCGTAATACATCGCAAAATGTTTACATTATTACGTAAATATCTTCCGATTTATAACGACTTTAAAATATGTTGAAAAATTTACATTTTCAGGGAAAGCGGAAATCATTTAGATGTAATAGTTATTTACGTAACAAGACCGGAAAGTGGTTCTTTATTGGGCGAGCTCGCCCAGTAAAAACACTTCCGAGTGTGTTGCGTACGATATTTTTCTGCAACTGTTCTTGCTAGGTACCTACCCTACTGTTATCAACCAAAAGTAACATAAGGGATCGGGAAAGACTTCACCGATCCTTTATGTTACTTAATCGGGCTAGACTAGTAAATATATACTTTTCACTCAGGATACTGACAAAAAAAGTGTTCAATTTCTAGACGGTTGCCAAAAAAGTTTGTTACAGTAAAATTTTTCAATTTTCATCACAATTTTATTAACATGAAATTTTACAATTTCTAAAATATGTGTAACATTACACTATGATGCGATTAGTATTGGTGAAATTGTATATAAATCATAGAAATAATATATAAAATAAATTATATTACAATCGGAACCCGGAATGATTCTCCAATATGATCGATTTCAGCAAATTGGAGAGTATTGTCGAAGAAATTCCCACCACAATTAATTTGCACCAACAACATGGAACTTCAAGATGGAGATTTTAGTTAGACTTCTGCGTATGCTATTTGCATTATTTATGTTGCTTCATTTATGTATTAATTCAATGATTTAAACCGTTATGGAAAATATGCAATAATTAAAAAAAATATCTCGAAAAATGTACAAAATAAATTACCGTGACAACAAATTGAAAATAACGTAAATTTATTTTAAACGTGTGAGTTATTAAAACACAGCTAATTTAGTAATTTAGGCGAACTTAAATTAAATATCACTTTGTAGTCAAGCACTAATAATTTCCAAACAAAAAGTTTCGACTCGAAACAAATCTATAAAAAAAATCTATACAACCACATTTGAGGACGTAGGTTCGCATTCCTGAATTGCATCGGTCAGTGTATCTTGATCTTCTCGAATGGCTCTTCCGATTCTCACAGGGAGTTTCAATCGGAGTATTTTTCGAGTTTTCTTGGACTGCAGTTTTTGCAATTTCCTATAACAAAGAAACAAATGTTAAAAGATTTTAATGAAGAAATTTTTTTTTCAAATTTATTTAAAAAAAAATCAGTTTGGAATCGAAAAGAGTATTTTTTACCTTTTTTCTCTAAAACCAAAAAAGAATTTCGAATATGACGTAATAACATAAATTGGAGCTAATTAAAACCTTTATAAGAAAACATTAACACAGTTTATGTACAGGGTAAGATAAAAAAATATTCAAGAAAATTAATTTTCTTTTCATAACAATTTTTAAAATTTGTTTTAAATCACCCTGTATGTATGTTTAAAGACTTTAAAAATATCTACCATTTGATGTGTTCAACATGGTCGTCGCTTAAAAAATAAGATAGTTACGAGTCTGGGGCGTTTTAAGTGAATCCCCTGAATGCTCTGTCAATTCTAAGGACATTTCACTCAACAAATTTGCATAAACTATCCAATCAGATAAGAGTAAGATATTGACAGAATGCTCTGACGAATTTGGAAACATTCCACTGAGCAAAATTATCGTGAAAGATAATTCATATTATAAATGTGTGTGAAAAGAATCACCGCATAGAAGAAAATGACCTCACTCAAAAGAAAGATGCAGCTCCAAGTGCTACTTCTTCCATTTCTACATTAGACAATTCTGACGGAGATCCTTCATTTGGATTTTGTGAAGTTACAATATAAAATATAGAAAAGGTGTATTGCTTGCCATAGATGTAACATCCTTCTTTGTTGGACATGTTTCTCATGCAATGGTTATTGCTCAGATCACAATATAAAGAAAAAGACAATTGAGGAACAGGCAGACCATGTCCTGGCAAGTGAAAGTGAATTTTCGCGATTTAATTACAGTATATTTCTTTCTTTGGGGTTACTTGAAAAGTAGAGTCTGAAAGAACAAACCAAACACGATTTCATAGCTGAAATAGGAAATACGACACGAAATAACCAGCATAGATCCTAACGTTGTGCCGCAATGTAATAAAAAATTATGACAATTGCGTAATGTCATATGAGCCGTGGCGGCCATTTGCAAGATATCATCTTTCATACACAATTGTATTGAATTGAACTAAAATAACACAGCCCCACAAAAAAAAAAATGTTCTGACCTAGCAACGAGACGAGTATATCCATATGTATTTTTGATCGCTGATTCCGAATTCGGGGTAAAAAAAAGTCGTACACCCCCAAAAAAAAATTTTAGAGCCAAAAAAACACCCCCTGAATCGTTTTGTTTAATATTTTCGGAAAAAATTGAATGTATTACGATAAAAATAAAGGTGAATTGCAGCGTTCACCCTATCGGTATGAAACGCACCCCCATAGAGGGTGAGAATCACCCTCATCTGCCATCAAACCAATTGATAACGACAATGACTGAAAAACATCTAAAAATGTTTGTTTCGTTAGGTTTGCAATAAACTGACGTAGAATTCACGTAATACCCCAAAACTACCCCTATATCGTTATGAAAAACAACCCTTAACTTCAATTACAGAAAAAGGAAAGGAAAAAACATAAAATTTTATAACGATTTCATTATATGGATGTTCTTATTTGCAGAGATCCTTATGGCTAGGATATTAGCAGTCATTTGTCACCAATCTTATCACCATTTCGGTATAAAACGCATCCCTGAAGGGGGTGAGAAGTACTCTTACGTTAGTAGCTTTTAATTCTTCTTTTTTTAATATTTTTTTTATGGTATCTTTTAACTTTATTTTCAAACGATCTTCTTACTGACTGTCGTTTGTGTTGTTCTTTCGTGTCTCTTTTCAGAGACCAACAGTAGTCTGCTATCATGTGAAGTTAAGGGTTGTTTTTCATAACGCTATAGGGGTAGTTTAGGGGTATTACGTGAATTCTACGTCAATTTATTGCAAACCTAACGAAACTTAAACATTTTAAAATGTTTTTCAGTCATTGTCTATGTTAATTGGTTTGGTGGCAGATGAGGGTGGTTCTCACCCTCTATGAGGGTGCGTTTCTTACCGATAGGGTGAACGCTATAATTTACCTTTATTTTTATCGTAACACATTCAAATTTTCCCGAAAATATTAAACAAAACGATTGATTAAAATGATAACATCATTTTCAGAGCGTTATCTCATATCCCTATTCAGTGAGTGTTTTTTTGGCTCTAAAATTTTTTTTTGGGGGTGTACGACTTTTTTTTGACCCCGGATTCGGAATCAGCGATCAAAAATACATATGGATATACTCGTCTCGTTGCTAGGTCAGAAAAAAAATTTTTTTTTGTGGGGCTGTGTAATTATTACAATATTACATGATTTTTTTTAAATTTTCCGTGTCTTTTTTAATACTTTAATGTGGAAGCCCAAATTGAATCACCATTTATTATTGTATTTTTGAGTTGTTTCTCATAATGATACTCAATAAAACTTGGCATAATAAAATATGTATTATTAATTGGAAATACACTTGACGTAACTTACAGTGAAAGAGGAGTGATTTAGCACGAAGTGGCTTAAGTGACTTTTCATTTATTTTTTGTCGAAAATAGAAGAACAAATAATTCATTATTTCGATCCAGTAGTTTGAACTGTTAAGAACATTATGGTGAGAAATTACGCCAGTTCGTGTTTTGAGAGACGATATAGATAGATACCTATGATTAGATTTATCATTACCATCATCACTACTAAAATGTGTTAGGTACTAATAATAATCAGTGTTTAAATATTTGTTAGTCGGTTTATGTTTCTATTAAAACAAATACTTACTCTTGTCTGCAATCTATAAAAATGGCTATCACAAACAGTAATGTTATTGTCAGTATAGCAGATATCACAAATATAACAACTGTAGTTATCTGATTCGATTCCTCTTCTATAATTTTTGGTAAATTCGTCGCCTGTGTCGAAAATTCATCTGAAAATAAAAACATAGGTTTAATTAAGAGCATTATGAGCGTTTGGAACACAAAATTTTAAAAAATAATCGAGGGTTCTAATAATATTTCCGTTATTAAATTTAAGAACAAAGTTGTATGGCTCGTAATATTTAATATTGCGCAAATTCATGGTGAAAGTGAAACATGGTTCGAAAGCGTCACGCTTGTTTCAAATGGTTGAGCAAAAATAATGATTTATCTATTTTCGTAGATGGGATTAAGAGGTCTAGTAAATGAATTTGCAATTTATCTCATAAGCACCTTCTCTTTTGTTTTGTAATATAGGTAATGTAAATATCGTTGTTATTGACAAGTAGGTGTGAAATTACTTCTAGGATATCAAAAATGTAATATCACTATACTTATGAAAATATTATAGAAGACATTTTATGTGTACAGGGTGTCCTCCTCTTTCGAGGTCATATAGATCACGTGAAAATAACCCAACAAGTTCTATAAAATATTCTCCTATAACGAACCCCTGCTAATATATTCGCCCTTAAAGATGTAAATCATTGTGAAGGCCGTTAGAACGTCTCGGAACAATTTTCAAAAACACGTCGGAGAAATCGAGGGTGACCTTCCCATAATACTGTTAACCTCTAAACTTTTGCTGATTACATCTTTACTCTTGTCTGATGTCGATGAAAGGAACCGCTTTTGATAAAAATGCAGGTAAACGGTGGAACGCAAACCGGATCTAAAAATCTTTTTCTTTGCGCCGTTATTTAAATAGATATTAGGTCACAAATAGTCTGCCGGCTACACGGACAATTTTTTTTAAAGTATAATAAAAATTAAAATACCAAAATAATCCAACAGAAGGAATTTACAAATAGTTGTAAATACTAAAGGTAATACCTAAATACAAGATATTAGAAGTCGTAATTCTCTCAAAAATTACCACACACACTTCTTGATAATTTATAAAATTTGTATCATTCAGAGAGAACGGATTAAGCTTTAATTGCGATTGCCCACTAGTAAGAAATTTTTACCAAATAAATGGAAATAAATCCTTCTTGAGGAAATTAAATCTTAAACGTTTTCTACTTGTATGCACAAATTTTATAAATCATCAAGAAGTGTTTCTGGCAATTTTATTTAATTTTCAGTCAAAGAAAGTGAAAGGATTACCACTTTCGATATCTTGTACTTAGGGTATAACAATACGTGGGATTTACCGATCGGTTCCCAGGGATGGCTTTTACAGATATAATATAATTTATTGCAAATACCTACTGAAACATTCCCAAAATACAAAAACATATTAAGCGCATTTTATATAATTTTACAATATTCATGGTAACTTAGTTTTGTCAAAGAATGCACTATATTAAATTAAAACGTAATATGTAATAGATTCTTTTACATTACAGTATATTCGTAATTTACATTACTGAAAGCCAAGCGTGGACGGAAGCTCCAGTAAATTCTTGGAATCGCGATATTGCCGATCTACAATTTTATGGTAGACATTTGTATTGCACTAGATGTAATAAAGCAATTTCGTGGTCATGCAACTCAAATATTAATAAACATATTTTCTCATAAAACCATAAACAGAACTTTACTTACAATAACATGCAACGTAATTTTAACTTAGATTTGGTGGAATTTATGATGGGATGTAACATACCGTGGTCGAAACTAACAATCCATTTTTTTAGAAAATTTTTGGAAAAATGTATTAGTGGTAAATATAGCAATGTTAACGTGCCTTCGGGGTCTACACTAAGAAAAAAATATTTATTATTATTAATGGACTGTGAAAATATTAGACAGAAAATTTCTTCCAAGCTTAATGGGTAGTACATCTGGCTTATCGTAGACAAAAATATTATTGCTTGCCGGTTTAAGGTAACAAATGTTTTAGTGGGTGCATTGAAGGAAAATTGTTCAATGAGCGGGCACTTGATTGCCTCTAAAGTTTTAGAAGCTACAAATTCTCGCACTATAGCAGATGTGGTGAATTCAAGTCTACAAGAGTTTTGGGGTGAAAAATATGCAGAAAGTAAGGACAAGTTCTTATTATTTCTTACTGATGGAGTGAATTATATGAAAGCTGCTGAAAGAATTTTGAAGGAAACATATCAGAATATACTTTATGTAACATGTTTAGCATATGGGCTTCATAGGATTGCTGAAGCTTTAGGGGGTGCTACCCCTAAAGTTGATATTTTGATATCTAGTGTAAAGAAAGTTTTTCTTAAAGCACCAAGTCGTGTACGGTTATTTCATGAAATTCTACCAAATACTCCATTACTTCCACAGCCCATTATAACACGATGGGGAACTTGGCTAGACGCAACATCGTACTACTACTGTCATTTTGAAAATGTGAAATCCCTAATACAGCAGTTAAATCCAAA
Organism: Rhamnusium bicolor; assembly: GCA_029963845.1. NCBI lineage: Eukaryota > Metazoa > Arthropoda > Insecta > Coleoptera > Cerambycidae > Rhamnusium > Rhamnusium bicolor. The sequence continues at coordinate 111,588 of JANEYF010001069.1, forward strand.
TGACGCAGTTGCTATTTCACAGACGCAACGGGCATTTATGGATCCATCTGTTCAAGTATGGAGACCATACACGGAAGTTCTTCACGAATTTCTTTAGCCATACGGGACCTTCAATATCAGCCAACATCAGAATTTACTACAGTTGATGAAATAAACATTGTGTTCGATATTTGACAACTTATTTTTTCAATTACAGGGAGAAATTGCTGCGAGGGTACACATAAAATCCCAAACTGTTTAAAAAAAGTCTCAGATTTGTTACGATGACAGGTTTAACAGCTCTATTACATATTTACATATTTACATATTTACATTTTTACATAGTTTACTATTTTAAGTATGCTCCAGTTACATCTGTCGACGTCGAGCAGTCCTTCTTGCAATATAAATAGATTTTCAACAAAAAGGCACTGAAGTTTAACTACAAAACATTTAGAACAAGTATTAATAATATACTTGTAATCGACAGTGAAAAATACTTGTGTGTGTGTAGTTTACTGTTAAGTAAATCTCCCTATATCTTCAGTTCTCTTTGAGTTCATAATAAATTGATTTTATTAACTTTGGACAATACGAAATTCGCTAAAAAGAACTTCAAGGTAAGATATTGTTTATATATGCATTTAAATCACATAACCACTTAAAGCCAATCCTGGTTTTACGTCATATGCGATTGGTAAATCCTACCTCTGGGGTATAACTTTCAATATTTCTTACTATTTGTACTCTCTGTTGGAATATTTTAGTATTTTAATTTTTATTATCCCTTTATTAATAAAGAGTTCGTTATGTTGGAGCATTTTTCTAATTTATTACATTGCGATTGACACTGGTAGATGCAGTTACCATTATCTCGTTAGTACTCTACTATCACATAGATACTTATAATTCTGAAATCCTCCTAGTTGACATTCTGTGTACCTACTTCGCACTGATGAAAGCAATAACCAGAAACCGGTCTATGGATGGTATACGCCACAACATCAAGAAGATTTCCATTTATTTGGTAAAAATCTTTTACTAATGGCAACTGCAATTAAAGCATAATTGCTTCGCTTTGTATGATACAATTTTATAAATCATCAAGTGTGTGTGGCAATTTTATGTAATTTTCAATAAATAAAGTGAGAGGATTACGACTTTTAATATCTTGTATTTCGGTATTACTTTTAGTAGTTATTACTGCTTGTAAAAATGATTTTTTTTTAAACATGAATCTGAATTTTTGTTCATGGAATTCTAAGAGCACTTTTCAATATGATGTGGTATGTTATTTTCTACTAACGCTAGATGTTTTGTAGTTGCAGTGAAAAAAATCCCTTCTTAGTGGCCGATTTTGGTATTTAAGGTATGTACATCCGTTTAAAATTTCTAAGTTCTAGCTCTTACGGTTTGGGCTCTGCGTTGAGAGTTAGTGGGTTATATATAGGCTTGGACGATTGTCAAAAGTCATAATCGATTATCGATAATTGAAAAATAATCGATTATTTCGATTAATCGATTATAATCTATTAAGCAAATAATCGATCAATCGATTAATCAAATAATCGATTAATCGATTAATCAAATAATCGATTAATCAAATGATCGATTAATCAAATCATCAAATGATCGATTAATCAAATCATCAAATGATCGATTATTTGATTAATCGATTAATCAAATAATCGCATAATCGAAAATCGGTTATAATCTATTAATCGTAAAAGCGATTAATCGATTATAGTCGATTTTAACCAGCCTTAACCGATTATTCGATTCTCTTCCCCACCCCTAATTTACGGAGCTGTAGTATTTATCTTAGGGTCATTTTCAATTTTATTTACATACTGCTTATTTATATGACTATAATGCTATAATACTTGTATTAAGTAAAAAAATAGATAATGAGGATGTAGGGTTGGGCGATTGTCAAATGTCATAATCGATTATTGAAAAATAATCGATTATTTCGATTAATCGATTAAAATCTATTAATCGATTAATCAAATGATTGATTAATCGATTAATCGATTATTTTTCGATTAATCGATTATTTTTCGATTAATCGATTATTTTTCCCAGTCCTAATTATATAGTAGTGGATCATATAATAATTTTTCTCTGATAAAAAATTATAATTAATTACTTGACCCTTTATTCCTAGTGGCCGATTCTAAAAATAAATTATTACACTATGAATAAAATTTGCAACTAAATAAAGTCTTATCTTATAAGGGATTCATACATTATACCACATCATCATTACAAAACGAATATAGGATACATTCATCGCGACAGGATGTGGTGGTAATCAACAAACATGTATTATATTAATAACTTTACCAAAGATGGTTTGTGGATAAAACCTACTTTCTAAATAAATGTTATTCATTCTCATTTACGGAAATAGTCAATAAAATACTGTGGCAGTACGTTGCCAATCTCACATATTTCTTAAAAAAAATGTATCACTCATGTGTCTTGACTTAATTAAGATTGGGATATCGCAGAGAGAGTGAGAAATAGGAATTCATTTTTATTTTAAGCTTGGTATTTTGAAATTAAGTCGAATATATTATTATATTTATTTAATATCCCTAATCTAATACTGTAGTTTGCGGTCTAAAGATTGGATAAATGCTGCAGTTTCTATGCAGCATAATTTGAGGATATTAAAAATTATTATCTGTAGCCAAGATGATTTATGCAGTACCTACAATCACTATTTTGATTTAGATTTTATTAACCCTTAAAGTGCAATATAATTTTTTTTGGTGGTTAAAAAAAGACCACAATTTACTTCACATATTTTTTATTTAAATAGAGTCACTTTCGGCTGACCAATTTCAACCAAAATAAACTGGACTCTGTTTAGTACTGAAATTTTATAATCAATCATCGCATAAATAGCTTTGGCGCTAGAGCGCGGATAGACAAATCGACAGTCATACCGATGGACAGACACACATGCCGTTACTGCGTGGCTTAATATCAAGAGATCGCACAATGTGTAATTCCATTGAAATCTTAAAGTACTGCGTAAACGTGAAAGAGGCTTAGAACATCTAAGTGACAACAAATACACCAAACTATTTCTAATATATAATAAATAAACACACATAAATAACATACTTAGTCAAGATACGCCCGCGCAGTGTAGACACTTTTTGGAAATTAAAGACTTGGGGTGATGACGTCATTAAGAGTTTAAAAAATAAATAGAAGAAAAATCTGGAAACTGGAAAAATATGCGCGAGCTATTTTTTATATAATATATAAAGCTCACACAAAAACATCGTGGACAAGGCGATTGCAGTAAGTTGTAATAATGATTATTACTGAAAAATCAAAAGTTTTTTGCAAACGGAGACATTTTCTTACACAGTATAAAATATAATATTGTCTCTTATCTGCGTACCTAAATTTTTGGTTGGTATTTCTTCTCTAGCAGAAGGAAAATGGTTCGGAAATTCTTAGGTGAAACACTTGGTATAAATAATAAATTATTCATAAATAATAATTTACATAAGTGTTAAAATTAAATACTCAATACGCTGCTCTTAAAGATGCAATAAAAGTTCAGAAATCGATATAAGTAGCTATCTAAACTAGTTGACCCTTTCAAGGTAACAATAATTACGCGATTTAAAGTTTCGCATAAAATATTTATATTTATGTTTAACTAACAATACTGACTACTGATTAGTCTCACGTGCTGAATAATTCGAATAAAATGAAGTTATCGCCTATTATCGTGAAATAAATTGTGATACCGCGAGGGCCGGTCTGATAACACGAGTCAATGTCACTTTTGTTTTCATGAATGTTAATATTTCAAAATTATACCCGGAAATATTTTCTTTATGATATTGATGATAAATTTCGATATCAATCAGTTATTGTTTATTATACGGTTACCAGCACTGGCGTATTCATACATGACCCATTGGGGGATATAAATTTATACACCACAGATATTAGACCACCTTTGAATCCAATACCGAAGGGGTTAGGTGTTAGGTTTTTGTGAGTGGATCTTTGTGGACCCTCCACTGCGGCGATCAGCAGGCCTATTGTGGCTCACTCATAATTATATTTCACCCAATAAGTCCAGTCTCTTAATGAAACTGATAACTTTAATGGGTAAGAATGTGTCCAGATCCTCTGGCAGTAGTTGCCCTTTGCCAAATATTGAGAATCGGATGGATAAGATGTGGTCTGCCTTCTCTTCATCCTCCAGGCATAGACGGCACTCGGCGTTTTCCGCTAGACCGAGTTTGTGCAGATGATAGTTTAGTCGGCAGTGCCCGTATAGTTTTCAGGTTTACCCTGTTTAACTCTAAAAGTTTCTTAGCTCTTGTTTTCAAAGGGTATTTTATAAACGCCTTCGAATAAACTAATCCTGATAACTCTTGCCTATACTTTCAGCCCAGGTTGATCTTAGCAGTACTTGAAGATATGCCAAGTTCTGGTCCGATGATTCGTGATCCCGCTCCTTCCCTGGCCAAGGAGTCAGCTATTTCATTACCCTCCATACCAGAGAGGCCAGGTATCCAAACTAGAGTCACTTTGTTGCTTCTGCTCTGCTCAAATCATTTAGAGCCTTCTGACAGTTCCATACCGTTTTGGTAGGAGTCAAGAGCTTTTATAGCTGCTTGGCTGAGAAAATTTTTATTAATATGTGTGTAAGATGCATATGTTCCAGCCAACACACACACAGTTCAATGGCATGAACCTCGGCCTGAAAAATAGTCGCATTAGTACCTAGGCTTGAGAATATCCTTATCCTTATTCTGTAGCTATGTACTCCGGCTTCTAGTCCCTCGGGAGCTTTGGAACTGTCTGTAAACTAGTAACTGTCTGCTCTCAGTAGGTCGGCTTTATTCCGATCTCACTCATCTCTTTCCGGAGAAAGGATGTTCAAGGTCAGCTCGTAATTGGTCATGATAGGCACAGTATCCGAGGGCATTCCCAGGATGTTGTGATTCTCTATGTGCGAAAGGAGTTACGTTTAGAAATATGTGGATATACAACTATTTCCACCGACATTGCCAGTGCCGGTGGCGGGATTCGAACTCGCAGCGATGATAGTTAGATTTCTAATACCATTTGCCATCGCGCACTTTAGCCAACTACACCACCGAGCCGGTAAGAACAATACGAAATCCAAAATTTTGCGATTGTGAATTGCAATAATTAGAGGAAACGCCATCATAACCATTAATAGTATGTTTATATACATAAATAGGTCGAAGGCAAAGCTAGTTTGCATAAACTGAATAAGTGTTAAAAAATATTACTTAAAATAAAGAAGTTTATTAATTCATACATGCTTATTAGTTAATTAATTAAATTACTCGAGATATAAATACATATTCTTTTTAATGCAAATTTTTATTTTTTAGTTTCGTTTAGGATCATGGTTACCAGTCTAACTGAACACTTTCATCGGAATATATTTAGATTATTTTCGCACGCTGCTTTTAAGCAGTTTCTGATAAAGGCCACATAGCAATTGAAAAAGATTGCATTTATACCGTGTACAGTCCATTGCAGAGATATAAGAAATATAAAAAATGGCGTAGGATCCCGCGAAAAATGAAACTATTTTCCCGTTTGTTATTTCAGATCTCTGAATTTACTAACGTATCTACAAATATTTCAAATTTTAAAATAGTTTCTGATTATCCTACTGGAATATGTGTAAAACGAATCAATTCTAGGATATATAGATTTCATTGTTTATATGAAGATGCCGTTAAAAAGCAAATAAAAACGTGTAGTAAAATGTAACCTTATCTATCATCATACAATTATGCATATTTACGAGCATATTAATTTTATCAAAAAAAAAAAACTAGTATACCTACATTTATTTATGAATTGGTAGCTTATGACGTCACTAAAATAATCCCCGCCATTATTAGATATTATTGTATAGTTGTAGTACTTTCATCCGTCCACAGGATATGGGTTCGTCGTTTTAGTATTACTAAAAATTGAGCCACACAATTTTATGTTCTTTGGAAATCAGCAGAAGACAACCTCTGAAAAGTGGTGAATTTTGTATCATGAAATTTTGCATCTTTAAAATTCTTTGTACTCGGCCATATGAGAGAAAGGTTTGTTTAAACTTTCGATTTTCTGGTGGAAGTAGCGGGATTTTATTGAAACAAATTTATTACCTCTGCGATATTGCCATCAGTGCGAACAGATTTCTTATATGGCTTATGTTTTCGTGTCTTGAATTCATCCTCATTATTTCTAAGGATTGTTGGAAGTTTTTAAATGTTTTACAATATATCCGCTTGACAAGACAAGACTTTTTCTTGATTCTCCATAAAAAGGCATGTCATTTTTGTGATACTGATGCAACATTTTTCAATTAATCTATAACTTTATCACCCTAATAGGTACTACTCGTAATTTGACAAAGCACTCCAACTTTGACAGTTATAGTTAAGTACGTTTTGATATCGTGGCTACCTCACTATTTGTATTAAAGTCTATTATAAAAACGCATACAGTCAAGATGTAATAAAATTCCTTAAGCGTTATAGCTCATAAACTATTAGGAATGAGTCTAAAGTGATATGAATAAAAATTACTCAAAATAAAAATATTTATCGAAATCTGTTGACGGCAAAAATCAAAAATAACTTCTACTGTTTCCGTGAATATTAGGCCTGGGAATCGAACTTAGATCATCCTGTACTGATTATGGTTTTTCTGTGACCATTTTTATTGCTAAGAAAATCATATATGTTCGACAATACAGATACTAAAGAAATTGCAAAGATAATTTAAAGCAGAAATTTTAGATGAAATAATGATTTAAATCGTATTGTTTTTAACATAACTCATAATAAATAAAGTGTTATCAAAAATTCATAATTCGCCTTTTCTTTAAATTAAAAAAATATGTTGGATGATTCTAACATTTACGCATTTCAAATTTGGCAGTGAATTTAATTAATTTAGAAGCATTGAGAAACTGATCGTGTTAACACTTTTTTAAATTCAAAGGATATGTATAATTTGGACGAGGTCAAAGTTTCGCTTATGTTTATTTGGTCATAAATATTTAACAATATTTCATGGTCTATTACTTAGCGATTTACATGTAAAAGTGCATATTTTTACATTAATATATGCTTCTATTAGACGAAAACGATGGCAAATCTAAAAGTTGCCTCTTTTTTTGAGAACAAATGTTCGGTCATGTTAATTTTAAATAAAGATGTATTCATTAATTCAAAGTAAAAAATGTATAATTAGCTTTGTTCGCGGATCACATTTTGAACCAATTCCGAACCAGTCCAGAACTAATTCAGGATTGTCGTAGAGCGCATACCTAATTATGAACTGGTTCAGGATTTTATTTTACCGCGAACTATTGTGGGACGATTTTAGAACCAAAAGTCCAAAAGAGAACTCAAAACTGTCAGTTGTGACAGTAAAAAAAATAAAATGAGAGACCGAAGGAGGTAATAAACAGTTAATTATCTATTTAATTGTTATTTTTTACTAACAACAAAAATTTTTAGAAGTGATAGCCGAATTTTTGGTACTTTCCAACAAACTCAGAGGAAAGTCATAAATGGACTCACCAAAACACTTTGATTTTCCTGGAGCTATATAAAAAATACCGGGAGCAGGTGGGTTTGCTAAAGATAAAAAATTTGAAGAAAATGTTCGAAGAAATTGCTAAAGAAATGCAACACATTACGAAAACAAGAATATCAGGGACTAACTGCGAAAACAGATAGAAAGTCCTTGAACGAAACTATAAAAAGTATATTGACAATTCTAAACTTACTGGCAGGGGTAGAAAGTTTTTTGAATACGCTGATATTATGCACACTATACTAGGATCAAAAAAAGAATATTCATCCTGTCTTACTTTTATCGTCACACACAATAAATACTCCAGAGGAATTAGCAGATGATATGAAGAATGTGATGGAAATGAGCACTGAACCAGATGTGTAAAAAAATAAGACTGAAACTCGAGCTGAAACTGTTTCAGCTCTAGTAATACAAAAAAAGGCTGTGACAAATCAAAAAGGAAACAAAAGACTGAAATCTGTTATTCTTAAAGACATTAGAAGTGATAGACAGAACTATTATAAAAACGACTAGAAATTGAAGAGAAAAAACTCTTAAAAAAAAAAAGTAAAAATGATTTATTAGAAAAACACAATGTTTTATTAGAAAAATACTTAGATCAAAATCATTACACACCTATAGTTGATTTCTGATTCCATGTTAACAATAACCTTCCATGTTTTTTTTTTTTTGATTTAACGAATCAACATTTTATTTATGTTTTTAAAATATTTTGTTTAATTTTTTTGTATTCTAATTTGTTTTTTCCGTTATTTTTACTTAAGTTTATTCTTTATTGTTTAAATACTTTCTACTCAGAATATATTTTATGTTGAAACATTTTTTTTTTAATAAATTTATATAAATTACTTTCATATCCCTATCTCTTGCTCTCAAATTCAAACCTATAAATTAAATGAAAATACCTACCCATATATCATTAGTAAACAATACTCCCCTAGATTTTGGGAATTGTTTACTAATGATATTCAATTAGGGTCTCTTTGAAATATGGAAAGGACTCTTAACCAACCTAATGTTCTCATGAAAATAAACATTAAGCCAAATGTAACTCCTAGAACTAACTAATGTAAACTTAATATATGTAAAACTTCTTTGACCAATTGTTTTATCCATTTTTTGGTATTTGTACTAATGTTTCTTTGTGTCTAGTATTGTATGTTCTATAATTTGTATGTTATTTTTGTTTTTATAGAAATAAAGTAAAATATTATGACAAAATAGTTGCCTTAAATCAAAAATGTTGTTTTCAGTAAATAGTTCATTTGTTGGAAATGTGCAACCTTTATTATAAATAATTTTTAATATCCATTCCTGTATAATCAGTAATTTTTTTCAGAGAACAATTTGTTGCACCTCTCCAACCGATGATTCCGTATGATAAATGAGATTGTATTAAAGTTAAGTTAAGTTAGTATTAAGTTTTTTAAATGATCAATACCAAAAAATGTTTTTGAAATATTTAACTTTTGATGAGGCTTCTTAATTTCTTTACTAAATTGTTTATATGACTATCCCATTTTAGGGGATTATCAATGGTAATTCCAAGATACTTTATAGTCTTTGCAAATGTTATCTTCATGTTATACCCATTATTATTTACAATTAATGTGTCAAAATTTGTAAGGTTTCGAGGATAGCTGGAAAAGTAAGTAATGCGTTTTTTGTATGTTGATGGTTAGCAGCTTATTATTAAAAAAATTAATGACTCTTTTAAAATTCCTCTCTACATTATATTTTAATAAATTCAATGTTTTAGCTTTGAAAAATATTGCAGTATCATCTGCAAAGCTGATAATATTACCAGAAATTGGGATTTTAAAAAGGTCATTAACATAAATGCTGAATAGTATTGGGCTCAAAACAGTACCTTGTGGGATCCCGTATGATATATCCTCTGGTTCATTTGTGCAATAATCAACGCAATCCAACTGTCTGCTGTCTGTAAGATAACTTTTTAAGAGCTTGTGAGCTGCACCACGAAAACCTATATTCTCCAGCATATCCAATAATTCTGAATGACTTACAGTATCAAATGTCTCAGCCAGGTCAACAAAGATGCACAGTGAGGGCTCACTAGAGTCCATAGCATCGTAAATGTTTTTTGTTAGATCAACTATGGCATCCTGTGTTGACCTGGCTTCCATAAACCCATATCGCTGATCTGATATTATTTTATATTTATTAAGGTGAGTGCATATTCGGTTTTTTAAAATTTTTTCATAAATTTTTGCTAAGTTTGATATAAGCGATATGGGTTGATAATTTGATACGCTTTGTTTATCACCAGACTTATATAGTGGCATAACAACGGCAATTTTAAATTGTGCTGAAAATATACCAGTTTCCAGTGACTTATTTATTAAATATGTAAGGGGACCCACAATGTACTCAGTGATTTCTTTAAGGGTTTCAGATTTTAGAGTGTCTAATCCAGGAGCCTTTTTTTAGTTTTAATTCACCTATAACCTTTTTTACTTCTATTTGATCCGTCAATGAAATATAAATTGAATTTACTAATCGCGTTTTTTGTATGTGATTGTTTTTTGAGGATTTAATTTTGTCTGCAAGTTTTTTACCAATATTAGTAAAATATTTGTTAAACTCACTTGCCATTTCCATTTTATCTAGCATTAGTTCATTATTTTCGTTTTTTATACTTGTAATATTGTTTTTCTTTATGTTTTAACCTTCAATGTCTTTTATGCATTTCCACATATGTCGAGGATAAGTTCTGTTTTTATTTATTTGTGTTTTAAAATAATTTGTTTTTGCAATTTTGATAAGATCATTCAATTTATTCCTATATTGACGATATTCGTTTAATAAGGTTATATTTTCTGGTTCTTTTTGTACTTTTTTGTGTAATTTATCTTTTTCATTGACTGACTTTATTAATCCTTTTGTTATCCACTGATTACGTCTAATTTCATTTCTTTTTAATTTTACTTTATGTGTATATCTATCAACATGTTCTTGTAATTTTGTCACAAAATTATCTACTGCTAAATTCACATCTGGAGCTTTATAATCTTCCACCCAGTTTTCTATACTTAAATGCTCTTTTAAATTTTTATAATTTATGTAAGATTTGTAAAATACATTATTATTCATTTTTTCAGGTGTCAACAAGAAGTATTGATCTATAACAGCTTTGTGATCTGTTATACGAGGTTCCAATATAATAGGAGTAATAAATATAGTTTAAAAAAAACTAAAAAACACGCTTTTAAAGCACATCAAACTAAAAAGTGAAAAATAATTATTAATATAATCTGAAAACAATAATGAACGAAAAATACTAGTATTATTGTGAAAAAAGCGTGGGTTGCTCGATATACGAAAAATATGGCACAAGGCGCCCCACGCTTTTTTCACAATAATACTAGTATTTTTCGTTCATTATTGTTTTCAGTTTATATTAATAATTATTTTTCACTTTTTTAGTTTGATGTGCTATGAAAGCGTGTCTTGTAGTTTTTTTAAACTATATTTATATTGCTTATTGATGCTGATATTATAACATATTACGATACAACAGATATTTCTGAAAAAGAAATATTTTTTTATTTCAGCCATGGGATTTGAACTCACGCCCGAGGAGTCCGTCGTTTCGCGTCGACTAAGACTTGCCCGCTCGGCCAACGACCGAACTGAGAATCACGGAATATACTTACAATATTAAGCCTCTTGCTCTCACGCAGAGGATACGTGAGGAAAGGACTGGCGATCCTGATTAGGATAATGATATAAACTTATCAAATTATTATATTGTTACCGGTTCTTCGTAAGTGTACAAAGTTTCAATTAAATCTGTCCGTTTAAAGTGGGTCAAAATCGAGTCCAAAGAGTTGGTTACAAACAAACAAACAAACAAACAAACATACAAGTGAAGCTAAAATAAAAGCGTGTTAAAAAGGTCATAATTGATACGAGTCTTCATAAATATATGATCAATACACGTTTTAGTATTACTATAATATTACCCACATAATTTATTTTGTATTATCCAAAATCTCTTGCTGTCGTTTAATAGTCCAAAAAGTAATAGTTCACTGTACTACTGGCCTATCGGACAATTTCCCGAAATTCCGCTGGACCCGTCCGCTTATGCCTTTTATAGGCGTACAAACTTTTACAAATATGGGTCATTCTTTTTACAAATCGCACGGATTTCATGGAAAAAAAAACTTGACATTTTAGATTCGTCTGAAATTTTTTTTACAGCTTCTATACGTAAAATTAATTGCACGTATTTCAGGATTTTGCTTAAAAAAAAATTTTTTCCGAAAATATCCATTTATGAGGTTTTGGTATTTTGCTGGATTTTCTCCAATCGTCTCATACATGAAATTTATTATCTCCAGTTGTACTGATCGGATCGATGTCATTTTCTTACAGTTTACGTGTTGTTACGTTAGCTTTCTAAAATAATAAAAAAATTTTTTTTTAATGTCAACATATCAAAAATAATAACAATTTAATTGTTTAAATAATTGTTAGATGCTGTTGCCCCAGGTTTAGTTAATTTTAAAAAATACCACTTTATTCTTCATCATGTTCCTTAGAAAATGGCATCGGTGAAAAAGTGGTATCTCTATTAGATCAAAAGTTATTAAATATTTTCGAGAGCTTGTCAGGCGGCGCGCTCCGCGCACCTCAGAGGTCTCAGGCATTTGCACCTATTTTATATTAATGAATGTTTACCGTATTGCGTAATAGTTTGAAAATATTTGTTGATAACATTACTGTGTAAAAATTAATATAAATAATGAAAAGAACATTATAGTTACTTCCCGGTTACTAAATTAATATTGAATATCACGACGTGAGAAAATAAAAGTAAGAAACTAAATTTAAACACTTTGATTTATTAGCTTCTGAGTAATATACTAAATATTTTTTTTGCACAAAGTATACATTTTATTTCATAATTTTAACTTTAATTGCTATCAACCCTAGTTGATAGAATCAATTACTGCAGATACTGCCACTTTGTCTTCTTCAAAAGATACACCGGGACTTTCAGGGGAACGTTTCCAGTTAACGTCATTACTTTCCAAAGCGTCAAAATCAGAATCATTAATTTCCTCCTTCTAAAAAACAATGTAATTTTTACATACATCAGTTAACCTGAAGCTTAACAATTTATTTTATAATTTTAGGATATTTTAGACCTTGTCTCATATAATGAATGAAATTTTATTAAAGAAATTTGCTTCGAAAATATTACTTCCAGTTGATTCGAACTTCTTTTTCACGATTCTTGCGTAACTGATACAATTTAATACGGCAAGTATTACAGATTTTTCGCTGAAGGAACTCATCCGTTACCGGTAAGTTAAGAGCCACTAAATGTTGCTTCGAAACTGGTCTTAGATTTTCTCTTTTACGATGTGAAGACATATCGAAGGGATTGAAGCATTGATCTACTTTGATTTTCGGACCAATCGACGATTTTGATGCTTTCGGCATTGTACCGGCACTATGATTATCGCTAGTTTTAGATTAAAATATGATAGTAATAATATGGCATGCGTATACGACGTTGTCGAACAACAGAATGAAAACATTTACATATATTTAAACCTGAAGGGAGCTTGATTGCACGTTCCGCGCGCTACGCCCGGCACGGCGACTCCGTGCTCGCCGCCTGACAAGCGCTCGAAAATATTTAATAACTTTTGACCTCATAGAGATACCACTTTTTCACCGATGCCATTTTCTAAGGAACATGATGAAGAATGAAGTGGTATTTTTTAAAATTAACTAAACCTGGGGCAACAGCATCTAACAATTATTTAAATAATTACATTGTTATTATTTTTGATATGTTGACATTGAAAAAAATTTTTTTTATGCTTTTAGAAAGCTAACGTAACAACACGTAAACTGAAAAAAAATGACATTGATCCGATCAGTACAACTGGAGATAATAAATTTCATGTATGAGGCGATTGGAGAAAAATCCAGCAAAATATCAAAACTTCATAAATGGATATTTTCGAAAAAAAAATTTTTTAAGCAAAATCCTGAAATACGTGTCAATTAATTTTACGTATAGAAGCTGTAAAAAAAATTTCAGACGAATCTAAAATGTCATGTATTTTTTAGTGTGCGGTTTGTAAAAGAATGACCCATATGCAAAATGCTGTGACGCGTTCGTCGGAATTCGAATGTTTCAGCTTCATACAATTAGGTGGTTGCTATGTCAATCAGGTTCCTAATTTAAAGCCTGTTTTTGGCGAATAGCGCATATAAGTCTTTTAACGATTTTGTATGTTGCTTTCGGAAGAATTTGGAACATCTCTGTCCAATATAAAATACATAGCCAGATAAATTGCCTCATGGATTCACCCTGTACATTATTGATTCTCTACGTGAACAGATAGTAACTGGTATTGATAGTGAACCTTGAAACTTTCGAATTTTATTATAGTTTTTAGTTACGTAATGCCTACACATTATTATAATAATTGATAAACTAGCAATAATTGCATTTGAACACTGCTGCTTGCGGATATTTAGGTAATTAGATAACTATCGATAGACACCGGATATCTGCGGACACGGGCCGAAATATCAGAATGGGCTTTAGGGTCATTGACATTTTTTAAGTATAATATATGATAAGATAACAACTTATTACTTTATCTTATTCTTTTTTTTTGAGAATTCTATAATGTTTAAGGTTATAATTTATAATATTTGTGTAATATAGAAAGATAAGATGTCAGTTCTTTTGTGAAAAATTCTTTGACACGGTAACAATGTTACATCTATGACTAACATATGTGCGTGAAACTATGATTAATCAATTTAAACAGCGGTATATTACACGAAGCTATCTCCTTAATATGGTCTGATCTTAATTATAATCACTTTAATAATGATAGTAAGCTGTGAATAAGCGCAGTACTCTACATAATTTTAAGTAATTTTATGCAATATTATTCAAAGTAAATAAAAAATAAATTAAAAAAAAACAAACATTAATTAAGAATTTAAAACAGTTATTTATTATTAATCAAAATTTAACTGTAATTATTCTATCATACTACAACTAAATCATATCTTAACTTATAAATGCAAATTTTAATAATACCCACCCATGAAAATCAAATAACGGAATATATTTTAATGCACAGTCTTTCCTGAAATTATTATGCGCGGTATTTTAACAAAATGTTCGTGTCTCTAGCCTCTATCTCAATCTGAAGTCTCGTCGCTCCACTATGTTCGTACGCTAATGCGTATGAGATTAATTGTGAAGTATAAATTGAACTATCACAAGTACTGTGTCAACAGCGAATGAATTTCAATGCGGAGATGGGAAGGCATTGTGATAAAAAGTTCAAATCATACAGAATCACGGAGAAGTGAGGATGTCTTTCCATTCGAAGGACATCACCTTTTCCCTCGGATGTGTTCTAACGCAGAAGGTTTCATGTTGCCCGAATGCCTTACACTGGCCAAGTAGTGGTAGGACATCCCTTCGTCCCTCCGGCATCTCGGGCAGGTAGGGTTTTCTTCCGATCAATCTATTCAGTCTTCCTGCTCTGGCAAAATAACCAGGCCGAACGCAAAATGTTCGGCCCAGTCACAAAGTCCCGAGATTGTCTACAGCCACTGGTTACACTCCAATACTCCCTCAATGACTCTAGCCAATTCTCATAACCTGGGATCCCACTATGTCCTAGGACCCACAGAAGTTTTACCTTTCCAAAGTATCCCCACACTCCTGAACAAGAGCCGATGGTGTACTAGGAGAGCAGGCGAACCTCAAAACCGTTTGGCAAAAATATACACTTCGCTCCATACTATTTTTAACTTCTTCCTTGCTTGTCACTGCTATAATGGCAAAAACCTTTTCCTGGAAGACTGTGGTATAGGATCCAAATCTGTCTAGTACACCTGTGCCTTCCAGGTATATCCCCCCCCCAAACACACCATAAAGTCCGGGGAAACTTATTTTTCTGTCCTCCCACTCTTCTCAAATCGGAAGAGTGCTGCTTCTGAAATCTTGACAGGTCTCTGGCTTCCGTCACTTGAAATGTGGAAATGGGAATTATCCTCTTCGCCAATCCAACGATTGCCATCAACTCTGCTTCTACACCGTCAACTTCCTGATTCCTGTATTCTTAGGTGGGCCACCAAGGTTTCCCATATTATCCACGAGGAAAACGCAGATAGGTCCAGTATGATCTTTGTGCCATCCTCATCGCACCTGTGATTCCCAGACAAGTCAGTTTTTCGACTTTTGCCAGTCTTTGGGATGTCGTAATTAATTCGGTACACATACGGGCATCAGACTATCGACCATAATGAAGTCTGGGTCTGACTACCGCCGTGTAGAGCCAATACCTAGATGCCTGATATTTTATTCTAATATTGGTAGCATAATCACTTAAAACTAAGAATTTGCTCGACAACTTCGTTTATATTGTACAGTATTAAAATTTGCGTATCACTGTATTTTGCCTTTTTAAAAAATTACTTTGAAATCATTTTGTTCTAAAATTGTATTAAATCACAGTTTACCTAAATTACAAAAGTTTATATAAATCAAACGACCACACTTTCACCATATACAGTGTGAGTTATAAAGAATGGGCCATGGGCCGTAGATTAACTCGGAATTCTTTGGCTGAAAATATAATTTGTTGGGTGCAATTCAAAAACTACTTGACGGATCGAGTCCAAAATCATTACAGGTAGATTTGTTAAAGTGTTATGACCTAAGTTATACAGGACGTCCCATACACTTAATGTGAATAATGAAAATACTGCGTAGTTTGTGGTATTGTTAACTCTAAATCCTTAAATATCTCGGAAACGGTTGATTTAAGCGACTTCAGACAAGTATACCTTTTTTTTTTAAAAAATTATAAACACTTTTTTACTTGTCTAATTTTCACTTTATTTGTTATTTTACAACTAGTTTCATCCTATTCGGACATTTTCAAGTAAACTAAATTATACACAGATTTTACTTTAATTTAAATATAAACTGACCTGAATAGAGGGATGGGTCACTTTATGGTTAATAATATAATTCAAATTTGTACAGATGTTATGTTTTTAAATGTAGGGGTTTTCCAAGCCAGTAAATTATATTATGGTGTGATTTTTATTAGCAGCAGTTTATCTGAATTTAGTTTACTTGAAAATGTCCGAATAGGATGAAACTAGTTGTAAAATAACAAATAAAGTGAAAATTAGACAAGTAAAAAAGTGTTTATAATTTTTTAAATCAAAATGGATTTTCACAAAGTAACTTCATCTTCAATCAACTTTTTGAAGTATACCTTTGTTACTTATAGTTAGTAAATACATTATAATTTCATTAAAAATGTCTGTACAGCTGTTCTCAAAAAATATATCACGTTTTTATTAATTAATGTATCGTATTGGATGCCTTCTATAACTTATATCAAAACTGATATGAAATTATGATTTCGCACCACAAAAAACTTACCTGTACCGATTTTAATTTGATCCTTCAAACAGTTTTTGAGTTGCACCCAAAAAATCATTAAAAAAATTGTTTCAACACGCTGTATCTCATGAACTAGATACATTTTATTGGAGCATGTTTGCTCAAATCTTCAAATTTTTAATTTATCTAAATACCTGAATAATTTAAATTTTTTAAATACTAAATTAAGGCGTTGAGAAACAAATTTAAGTGTAATCTTTTTCCGACTCTTAATAGACTTATTTTTCGTTATAATTTACTTATTTGGCGAAGCCAAAAATAATTTATCTCGCAGCTAAATACGGAGTTTTTTAACTCCGGATGTGCCACAGACAGAAATAATTGTCTTCTCTTTATACAAAAATGTATGCTAGT
Source organism: Rhamnusium bicolor (assembly GCA_029963845.1). Taxonomy (NCBI): domain Eukaryota; kingdom Metazoa; phylum Arthropoda; class Insecta; order Coleoptera; family Cerambycidae; genus Rhamnusium; species Rhamnusium bicolor. The sequence goes on from JANEYF010001069.1 coordinate 129,052, forward strand.
TTTTTAAACATTTTAAATTTATTTAATCAGACCTAACAAAACAAACTGGAACATTAGTCACGTAATTAATACAAATAAATCAATTTTCTATTAAGGGTACTATATTTATAGAAAAAAAAATTAGCAAAGTCAATTAACAAGCTACCTAGTAGAATGAATTATCATCATTTCTAATTTTGATTTGTTTCATTTATAGGAGCTTCTTAAATTTGATGTGGATGAAAACCTTACGTTTACAAGAGATAAGGTGAATATTTTCAATTGAATTGCTTTTAGTTGGGAACGATTTTTACACATCAAAACAATATTTAAATGTACAAGAATTATGTACTATTTATTGCATTTCATTTATTGATGGTGAAAAATAAAAATATCGTGTATTTATTTCTACAGGTCTTTATAATAAACATTCTCTTTCTAAACAAACAACTCGCAAATATTTTACAAATTTTACCAGTCACACGAACACCTAGTAGTGTAGTTGGCTAGAGCTCCCGGTGGTAAGTGTGACTAGCAATCTTTCTACCATAGCTGCGGGTTCGACTCCCGCCACCGGTACTGGCAACGTCGGTGAGAATGGTTGTATGAAACTCTTAGTTTATCTAAGTGTAACACCCTTCAAGACAGTTTCGGCTTTGGATTTCGGAGATGGCTTAATTTTGTGGTGTTTATTAAAAAAAAATTCTACATATAAGGTCTGAAGTTACCTATCCTTCATTTAGTATATAGTTATTTATTTATTTAATTTATTACCATACGCTGCTCGACAGGTAAACCCAATTATTATAAAGCAGGACAAATACAAGAAAAAAATATCTGATGTGGCCAACACATAACTTTTTTATACTAGTATATGTTTATCATCCTGGTCTAAAAAAATCATTCTATTTAATTCTTCACTTACCTCAATTAAATTTTAATAGCGTACCTTGAAATGTTTCATTAAAATTTTTAAATAATTAGTTATCAGCGTCTCTCGATACTGTCAATAATAAGTCATGTCATATACTTTAATAATTTTTTGTTATTGACATTGACATATTTGTAACTAAATTAGATATTTCAAATGTCAAAGTGCCAGATTTATCCTAACCCCATTTTATGAGGTCAAATGCGTAAAAAATGTCAGTTTACATCAGCTTTATTTAAGTACTTGGAAAATATATTTTATTCACTTGATATAGTAGACATGATTTACAATCTTTCATCAAGAATATGTTTTTTTGTAAAGTCAAATACAAAAAAAGTTTGGGTCCAGTGGACCCCGTTTCTGCTGGCCAATTTTGCTCATCACCGAACTTTTCATTGTCTTTGGCCTTTAGAACAAGTGTACCAAATGTAAAAGCTTTATCTCAAAAACTGTGGTTGCTATCGCGATACTATAGACATGCGGACAGATTTTTTTTCCATAAAGTTATGTTTCTTCATTATAATTCGTCGAGATTCGTGCAGAAATGCAATAGAACTTTTTAATTTTTTTTCCAAAATTGTGCCTTTTTTCATCTTTCATTCATTATGTCTCTTCTGGTGGTGCCACATTCACCAAATTTAATGTGTCATCTAAAATGTTGTTGACAACCTTAACTGTCAAATTTGGGAAGTCTCCCATTAGTATTTTTTGAGTTATCGCGGATACACACATACACACACATCCACAGACACACACACGCACTGACAGACATCATTCGAAAAATAGTCAGAATAGATTCAGGAGAGTTCAAAACGTATAAATCAATCAAAATCTCGAGGTCGAAAAAAATCACGATTACTATACTTCCTTATATTAGGTATAAGAAAGTAAAAATCATTAATAACTAAAATTTTATAGTATAAAAACAATTATTAACAATATTACAAATAATTATTAAGAATAAAAAGAAAAACAGAGATTCAGTTATAGAATTTTTAATAGAATTAATTGTGCAGTGAAATATATAAAGTTTTTGTTTTAGTTGTTACACATTGTGGATAGGGAGGAAATTTAAGAATATTAAAATGTGGAATTGAGAGATAAAAAGTTTGTAATCTTCGGGAATTTAAATTTGGAACATGAAAATTTATGAATGAAAATAACTTCTTTTGTCAAGACTAGTCATAGAGAATCTTTTTTTAAGAGCTCTAGCTGTGAAAACCAACAATTGGGTATACTCCATCAGATTTGAACTAGTGTTGGCAAAAACTGGAAAAAAAGTGGAACCGGTTAATCGGTTTCCTTAAAAACCGCTTTCGAATAAAACGGAGTATCCAAATATATATCAAAACCAGTTAATCAGGTAACCGGATATTCGATAATCGGTTACTCAGATATCGGTTATCTGAATAATCGACTATTCGGATATCCATAAAAAACCGGTATTCGGTTTTTTTAAAACCGGTTACTCGGTTATCCAAAAAATGGTTAATCGGATACTTTAAAAACCGATTAATAAGAAAACAGATTATATTGAGTTTATAATTTAGATTTTAGAAGACAAATAAATTTAATATTTTCATTTTAGTAGATCAGTAGTTACTAGTAAAAAAACTCAATACCACAATTTTATACTGAGGGCAGCGATCACAAGACTGAAAGTACCTATATTGTCTTTAGTAATTTTTTTTGTGGCATCCCATAATATTTTTTCTTCTCACCTTCTTCGGGTATTAAGCCACTGTCTTATAAATTATTGAAAAAAATTTATTAAGGATTATTCTATGAAAACATATAAACAGAAAATGGTCGTGTTTGAAATTGCTAAAAAAAGAATAGAAATTGTTCTCTAATTTTGAGAGCGGAATAGAGTATTCCACTACCTCCCGTTTTCTAATTCTACATAAATATTGCATAATACGAGACGAGACGTTGAAAATAAAAACTGCAAAGAAAATAATGCAAAGGATTGTTTTTCCAAAACCGATTAACCGATTATTCAGAAAACTGGTTTCAGTTGCCAGCACTAATTTAAACCATAATAATTTTATTAGTTATCTGTACACTTTCTAGATCGTTAATGTGATTTCTGTAAGGATCCATATTCCAGTTTACAGTGGAGCGGCCGAGACAGTCTACGACATTTATTTTGGAGGTATAACGTAATGCGATCTTAACAGAAGAGTTTAGGGGCCTCTCCCTCGATACAGTCGAAAATTACGACCTTTTTGGTTGATCGAGACAAAAGATATAGACAAAAATTATAAAACAATTAAAACAATTGTTTTTTTCGTTTAATTCGCTCTAACTCCCCTGCAAATTCTCACATTCTATCTAGCCTTAGAAAGAAATACATATTTTCTACACTTATTAAAATTTTACCTTCATATTAACATATTTTGTCGACAAATATGTAGTGATAACATGGTAAAAATTTGAAACCAGTTCAATATTTTGTTTTTAAGTTAGAGCGAGTTAAACGAAAAAATAATTGCTTCTATTATTATTTTACCATTTTTTTTCATATTTTTGCCTTTGTATATTGTCTCATCCAACCACAAGATTCGTAAGTTTTTATTTTATCGAAGGATAAGCTTCTGAACACTTCTGTTAATGTGGCATTACTTTATACGTCAAAAAAAATTATGCAAGTTACACCGACAAATGCAAAATATAAAAAAAGTGTCAACATCGAAAAATCTCTACTAGTTCTAATTAGATAGCCAAGTGCTTTGAGTGACTTATTTACTAGATTATTATTTATATTCGGTATAAAAGAAAGCTCTTTGTTAAAAATTACGCTAAGGTCCACAAGAGTTGGAGGTCTTAGAAGGACTAAGTTGTCTACTCTATAGTCAAACAAAATAGGATTAATTTTAGTTGTAGTCAAAACGTTACATTTAGACACATTTAAGTTTAGCTTATTTTGAACACACCAATTAGTTATATTTGAGGGACTATTATGCTGAAAGACGCAGTCACCTAAGAAATTATTTTGAAGGTTTTATTTCAAACTTATTTACAACATAAAAAACGTCGGCTCCTTTGATATCTTTACCACCGTCAAAGAAGCTTACGTTTTCATGTTATCAATACAATGTCATTAATAAATATGTTAAACAACACGGGTTAGAGAATGGACCCTTGAGGAACACCCGATGTTGCAGTTATTCTATATGCTATAAAGTACCGCTTGGGTCCCATGCTCCAATACTAAGAAATAGAATAACCAAAATGACACCAGCCGCTACTTTTTTGAGACAAATTTTTTGGCGCAAGCAATAGTTAGCTATCTCATTTTGTTTTCATGTAACTCGATTTTCATTATTAAATTAATTAAATATAGCTAGCTATATTTAAATATCTTTGTATCTCATTTATGATGAAAGTTTTTCAACACGTTTTATTGTGTCCTATGCAGTTCTACACGAAAAATTTAATGAGCCCTTTTAAATTTTTCTACCCTTTTTCGTTTTTAAAATATTACTTAAAGTAAGTGGTCAATTCTCTTGTAGTCTATAGTAATTTACTGGGCTTTATTTCATAACATAATAATCTTTTCATGTAGGTGTTAATCGTCGGTTTTCAACAGGAAACATTCTTTTTAATCGATACTTCTGTTTGGAATACATTTTCATAAGAAAATCAACATGTTTTGCCAAATGCCTTTCAATATTTATTATGTTTTTGGATTTCAGTATAAATATTGAATTTTCATATAAATTTAACCAATAATATAAATACAGAACTTACTATGAATAGATACATCCACGTGGCTTATTTAAGCAAACCAGATTTATTTTGTATTAAATTGATAGTAATAAATCTAAAAATAATAAAGTTTTTTATTTAATAATTTCACATTTTAGTCATAAACCAAGATGGCAAAGTTTAATGGTTAATAATATGATTATTTTCCGAATTCAGAGAGTTGCCTCAGATTTGGCTATGCGTAATAAAACTGTTTTAAGCCAAAGAAACCTGTAAGAAAAATGTATTTCATATATTCTAGACATGTAAGTAAAAATGTATTTATAGATTTGTCGGCAATTCCCCGTTGGCAGTAGTATTCAATTAGGACACAAGCATGCAACTATTCCTGGTCGTAAGGGTCCTTTTTAAAAAAAAATTAGCACGAAATTTATTAAAATTTCTATGAAAAATTTGTACAGTTTATTTTTAAAGAGTTGTTTTACGGAGATCCGAATCGGTTTATATAGTGTAGAACAGCATTTATTTCCCAAAATAAAATTACGTGAAATTTGCATATACAATTATAAATATTATGTATATAAATTTTCTAACGCCTTATTAAATATTTTGAATCTAGCTATGCTATAAAATGTGTGTTGATGTAAGAAAGATTTTAACTGATTAAATAATATTAAACAATTTCGTTCTGTTACGTTGAGGGACATTATGTGTGGCTTTGTGGTCGAGCGGTAAGGACACTTGCCTGTCATTGTGGAATCCTGGGTTCGATTCCTGATTGATAAACTGGGATTGTTTGTAAAACAAAAATTAATTCTAGAAAACTAGTATACTTGGTGTGGAACCGTTGTACTTAAATGTGTAAACTCCTCCTGCACAAGGTACCTCGAGGTATAGTTTATACGAGCACAATTGAAATCGTATAAAAACTAAAAGCCAGCAAAAAACAATCGGCATCTCTTTATTCTATATATTATTGTATATGTACAATAAAGAGATGCCGACTGTTTCTGCAGGCTTTCAGTTTCTATACGATTTCAATTGTACTCGTATAAACTATACCTTTAAAGATACGGGGGTTGAATGTGCAACACCTTAAAAAATATGTAAGTCATGTGGCTTCGTGGTCGAACGATAAAGATACTTGCCTTTTATTCCCGGAGTACTGGGTTCGATTCCGGTCGAGGAGTTAGTATATTTCTGGAGCAGAAATTAATTCTAGCATATTCCGATATTAGGTGTGTGTGTCCGTTGTCTCAAAATGCGTAGCCCTCTGCCACACAAGTTACCTCGAGGTACCTTCAGAGATTTAGTAGGTTATATTTCCAGTGATGCTTAATTTAATTTTTCTATATTGAGTAATGGCTTGTTTGATGTAAATTAGTCTACATTTTTCATGACTTTGAGGTAATTCGTATTAAATTGTCATAATTTTTTTCAGTAATTATGATTTTTGATACTAGTGTAATTGGCAAAAAGAGGAAAATATAGTGAAGGGAAATTATATTACAAGTCGTTAATAAATAACAAAAATAATATTGACCCGAGCACAGAACCTTGCGAGACGCCAAATAAGGCAAAGAAACTTTAAGCTATTTATCTCTTTCCTTCTTCAAGAGCAGCATACCGACAAAGGGAATGGATGAATAGACCGATGCGTCTTTGTTGTATTGCCAAAAGCCAATTTTCCTTCGATGTTAACAAGTAATTTAAATTTATAGTTCAGTTTTAATGTTTCTTGAGATATATTACGGTGCACTATACCTGACTTTTTGCTCATAAAACATATAAATAAAAATTAATATTTAAACAACAGACCAAGTAAGATTTTAGAACTTTGTTGCAATCTGCTACTAGTTTAATGATTGATTTTAATACATCCTGCCGGCTGTACAGAGCGTCCTCTTTGTCCTACCAAGTTTTTAAACATTTATGAATACTTTGCATCCAACCAATAAGACAAAGATCGTTTTCATTTCTATCAGTGCAAAAAACCTGAGGTTGGTACTATTTACTCAGAAATGGCGACGATGATTGTGCCGGGTATCGAAGTGTTTGTTTCTGCTACTTGTTTTGGAAGCGCTTTCAAAGATGCCAAAAATAAATAAAGGTTCCAGAGAAAATGCATCCTACCAGAAGTATAAGCCGCACTTAAAGCATACCAAATGTTTGTCCTTCTAACAGGACGCATCTCTTGTGCGAAAGTCCTTCTGGAAGCGCTTCCAGCAGGACACAGTGTTGTACAATCATCATTAAAGATAAATTACATTAAAATTATATTTCATTCGACGGTGATTGTAAAATGCACTATGACGTTAGTTTTACACATTATGGCCTTATAAAATGTTTTTTTTGTCCTTAAAACTAATACCAAATCAGTCGCATAGTAAGGTTATAATCGGCCTGAATGCGAACTCATCGTTACCCAGTAAACACACATAAGTGTGAAAGACGGTTATATTGTCCAAACACCGTTTGAAAAAAACGTGTTTTTTTTACGTACAATCAACTTAAAAATATCGCGGTGTTAGACGTTTCAGATAACAAAAGTATAAACGTTTAATATTAGTATATGTGAAACGATCATCTTTAATTAAATTTTTACCTTTCGAAATAACGTTTTATTAAGGTTTTTAGTTAACGTAAATTAAATCTGCAAAAGAAAGTTGAAGAAACGTGTTTTTCTAGCGTTTCTCTTGGATCTTTGCATGTTACAATTTTAACGTTTAAAAAAAGGTTTAATAAGGTTACTATTGATAATAGAAAGATGGTTAAATTTTACTGAGTGGTTTGGAATATGCATATTATATAATAACACGTACAATTTTTCAAAATTTTTCATCTTCTTCGTATTTGAGATATACATATGTTAAGTGAGGCTTCAATACATTCGAATTCTGTTACTAATTAATTGCGAGTTGTAATTTAAGATATAACAAGCATTATATCAAATAAAATGAAATTCAATAGGTACATAGGTACTTACTTAAATAATTATGGTAACACTTCACTAAGCAACTAACAAACTTTTGCAAGAACTCGAAATAGTACGTATATAACACGTGATCATTATCTACCTCTAAAATTATTTAATCCATACAGAGCGTTTAGCTGCATTGTTATTGGCACGTGTAGAAAATGACAATTCTCTTGTTTAAACGAATATATAAAGGCTGGGAATCGAATACGAATAATTCGAGTATTCGAATACGAATTATTCTAATGGGAAATTATTCGAATATATTCAAATATTCGAATACTCGAATACTCGAACATTCTAATACCTGAATATTCGAATACTCGAATATATTCGAGTATTCGATTGTTCGATTATATTTGTTAAATTTGATTATTAAAATATATTATTAAATTATGTACGAATAGGTATGCAGTATGCATTCAACCAAAGTAGGTAGATAATACCTACTATCTAGGTAGGTACCTATTCTAAAATCCAAATATATAAATAGACCACATTAGTGGCACGTTTTACTCCCAGTCAAACTATTCCATCTCTTTGTCGTCTCGACCTTATTCTTACTATACTAAGGCAGGGTTTAAAATTAAATTTTAAATTTTAGAAAACCTGTAAATATTTAAGTATTGAAATTATTTCTTCAATAAAAAACAGAAAAACTTATTTCCTATTTTTATTACTAGAGGACTTCCAGCCAAGTATATGAACAATTTGTCCTACGTTTCGTCCGAGTTTTCGGACTTTTTCAAGGTTAAAAGCTAAAAATAATTAAAAATAATGGTTTTACATAAGTCGTAAATTAGATTAGTGACAGAATGCATATCTAAAAAAGTGTTTTCTTACCTAATATAAATTTCCTATTTTAATTTCACTGTATGGGTGGGTTTAATTTTGTTTTTCATCATTTTTTTTTATTCGATGGGTATGTGATGTACGTGTAGTTCGACGAGTTAGGCAGAGAATGGTCAGTATTTGGTGTGGTCGTTGATGTGTTTCTTTTTAAGAGTAGGTAATTATAACAGCTGAAGTATATTTATGGTCCGAGTGACAGAGTTATTGTAAACATTCACATGATATTGGATAGGAGTTGAGAAGAGGTTTTGCAGTTAGCACATATACAGGATGTTTAAAAAATTGTTACTATTGAATAAGATTGCGATATATGCTACTTAGATTTTCTATATCTGTTTGATAATTTACTGTTTTTTTGTTGTTTTGTATTTCGGCCATTTCCAAAAACATGCGTTTTTTGGTATTTCTTTCTTTATGCAGTATGGTTGTATCCGGAAAGTTAAAACTGTGTGAATTATTTATGGCGTGTTCTGTTAATGCTGTGCTACATGAATAATTAGGAGTTGTTATGGAATTTCTAATTGACAATTTATGTTGATTTATACGTTTATTTAAATATTGTTGGGTTTGTCCAATGTAACACCTATCGCAATCTGAGCAATCAATTTTATAAATAACATGGGTTTGATTTAATTTCTCTATTGGATCTTTTAGTTTTGAATATAATTTATTTTTTATGCTATTATCATTTCTGTATGCTAATTGTATGTTATATTTACCTAATTCTTTCTGAACTTTTTCTGATACTTGTGGTATGTATGGTGCCGATATGTATATTTTGTTTTTATTTGGATTGTTTTGATTTCTGTCCTGGTTGGTGTTGTTAAATACGGGTCCAAAGCAGTTAGGTTGTAAATCTATGTCAACTTGATTTTTATTGCTTTTGTTATTTATTATATGTATTCTCTTTTGGATATACTTATTCATAAAAGGTGGCGGGTAGAAGTTATTTAAAAGAATGTTTTTGATTTTAATTATGTTTTCTTTGTGAAACAATTTATCTGATAGTAAAATGGCCCTGTCCACGAGGCTGTTTATAACGCTAATTTTGTATTTATTACTGGTTTTTGATTGGAAGTTGGTATATCGTCCCGAACTGATACTTTTTTTGATACCAATTGGTTTTAATTCTACTGGTAGATCTAATTAAAGTCAGGTCTAAGAAGTTTATTTTATTTTCATTTTCTGTTTCTAATGTGTATTTTATTTTCCTGTGTTGTTCATTGAATTTCTGTAATATGTACTGTATTTCATTTTTATTAACGCATAGTAGACAATCGTCTACGTATCGTTTATAAAATGCAATTTTATTTGAAAGTGTCGGTATTAGTTGGTTTTCTAGATATTCCAGAGTTAAATTTGCACATACAGCTGAAAGTGGTTGGCCCATAGCTAGTCCTTCTGTTTGTTTATAAAAGGTTTTATTGAATGAGAAGTATGTTGAATTTAATATAAATTTTATGGTAGAGATAAATTCTTTTTCCTCTATGCTTGTAAATTGTTTGATATCATTCCATTTATTTTGTATGGCTTCTATTGTTAAGTCTATTGGTATATTTGTATATAGTGATGTAATATCAAGAGAGATTAATATATAGTTTTCCGGGATGTTGATTTCATCAACAAATTTTTTTAACTCCCAGGAGTCTTTCAAGCTATAAATAGTTTTCCCTACTACATTTGTTAAGCTATTTGATAGAAATTTTGAAAGTTCGTAGTTCGGTGCTTGTACGCAGCTACATATTGGTCTCATTGGTATATTAGGCTTGTGTACTTTTGGTAAACCATATAATTTTGGTGAGATTCCATTATGTGATATTAATCTGTTATATATTTTTTTATCAATAAAGCCTTTTTTACAGAGATCCTTAACTATTGTATTATTTTCTTGTTGGGTAATTCGCGTTTTATCCTTACATTTTTCATACGTGCTGTTATCACTTAATAAATCATTCATCTTATTTAGATATTGAGTTTGTGTCATGATGATTGTTTTATTAGTTTTATCGGCAGTTGTTATGATTAATTCTGGATTGTTTTTTAAAAAACTCCTAGTTTTATTTAAATTACTGTTTAAACTGCTATGTTTCTGATTAGGGTGTAATTTGTTTTTATAATTAGTTAAAATATTACAGGTACTGGCTCTGATGTTATTTCTTTCAGATGTATGTACATTTTCCAATGCATTCTCTATACTAGATACCATTTTAGTTATTTGTAATTTCTTGTTATTTTTATTTGCGGTATCTATATTAAATTTCGGGTCGATACTAAGAAATTCCATGACATTGTCGGGGATATTAATATTGGAAATATTTTCAATCCAGTTTTTGTTATATGTGTTAATTTGATTATTACCACATATACCATTGTTGCCTATTTTTGTAGGATTACTATTTGTACATTGGTAATTGTTGTTAGTTTGTGTGTGAGATGATAGGTTTTTAATTTTTTTAACGTGCGTTGAATATATTGAATTTTTAAGTTTATTATTTTGATATAGTCTTGTTTGTAAAAACAATATAATAGTTTGCTGAGGTAATACTTTTTCAATTTCAGTTTTTTAATTTTTTAATTTTAGAATGTAAAATGTTGAGTTCGGTGTATGCATCATTTATACATAAAGAAAGAATTTTTACTTGAAAATTTAGATATTGTATGTTAAAGGAATGCTGATTTCTCCATTTAACAAAGCCGAATTTTGCAGAGTTTTGAATACTATGAATTTAGGTATAATTTGTAGAGTTTTTACACTTTTTTAGAAAATTGATTCTCTCACTTACCCTTACAATTTTGCTGCTGATATTCGAGAATTGTTTTAATTTGTTCTTGGTTGTAGCCAAATTTTCAAACCACCCCCCAACCCCCTTGGGTGGGGCTTAATTTCCAAATTAACAAATAGCAAAACTTACAACCAAGAACAAATTAAAACAATTCTCGAATATCAGCAGCAAAATTGTAAGGGTAAGTGAGAGAATCAATTTTCTAAAAAAAGTGTAAAACTCTACAAATTATACCTAAATTCATAGTATTCAAAACTGCAAAATTCGGCTTTGTTAAATGGAGAAATCAGCATTCCTTTAACATACAATATCTAAATTTTCAAGTAAAAAATTCTTTCTTTATGTATAAATGATGCATACACCGAACTCAACATTTTACATTCTAAAATTAAAAAATTAAAAACTGAAATTGAAAAAGTATTACCTCAGCAAACTATTATATTGTTTTTACAAACAAGACTATATCAAAATAATAAACTTAAAAATTCAATATATTCAACGCACGTTAAAAAAATTAAAAACCTATCATCTCACACACAAACTAACAACAATTACCAATGTACAAATAGTAATCCTACAAAAATAGGCAACAATGGTATATGTGGTAATAATCAAATTAACACATATAACAAAAACTGGATTGAAAATATTTCCAATATTAATATCCCCGACAATGTCATGGAATTTCTTAGTATCGACCCGAAATTTAATATAGATACCGCAAATAAAAATAACAAGAAATTACAAATAACTAAAATGGTATCTAGTATAGAGAATGCATTGGAAAATGTACATACATCTGAAAGAAATAACATCAGAGCCAGTACCTGTAATATTTTAACTAATTATAAAAACAAATTACACCCTAATCAGAAACATAGCAGTTTAAACAGTAATTTAAATAAAACTAGGAGTTTTTTAAAAAACAATCCAGAATTAATCATAACAACTGCCGATAAAACTAATAAAACAATCATCATGACACAAACTCAATATCTAAATAAGATGAATGATTTATTAAGTGATAACAGCACGTATGAAAAATGTAAGGATAAAACGCGAATTACCCAACAAGAAAATAATACAATAGTTAAGGATCTCTGTAAAAAAAGGCTTTATTGATAAAAAAAATATATAACAGATTAATATCACATAATGGAATCTCACCAAAATTATATGGTTTACCAAAAGTACACAAGCCTAATATACCAATGAGACCAATATGTAGCTGCGTACAAGCACCGAACTACGAACTTTCAAAATTTCTATCAAATAGCTTAACAAATGTAGTAGGGAAAACTATTTATAGCTTGAAAGACTCCTGGGAGTTAAAAAAAATTTGTTGATGAAATCAACATCCCGGAAAACTATATATTAATCTCTCTTGATATTACATCACTATATACAAATATACCAATAGACTTAACAATAGAAGCCATACAAAATAAATGGAATGATATCAAACAATTTACAAGCATAGAGGAAAAAGAATTTATCTCTACCATAAAATTTATATTAAATTCAACATACTTCTCATTCAATAAAACCTTTTATAAACAAACAGAAGGACTAGCTATGGGCCAACCACTTTCAGCTGTATGTGCAAATTTAACTCTGGAATATCTAGAAAACCAACTAATACCGACACTTTCAAATAAAATTGCATTTTATAAACGATACGTAGACGATTGTCTACTATGCGTTAATAAAAATGAAATACAGTACATATTACAGAAATTCAATGAACAACACAGGAAAATAAAATACACATTAGAAACAGAAAATGAAAATAAAATAAACTTCTTAGACCTGACTTTAATTAGATCTACCAGTAGAATTAAAACCAATTGGTATCAAAAAAGTATCAGTTCGGGACGATATACCAACTTCCAATCAAAAACCAGTAATAAATACAAAATTAGCGTTATAAACAGCCTCGTGGACAGGGCCATTTTACTATCAGATAAATTGTTTCACAAAGAAAACATAATTAAAATCAAAAACATTCTTTTAAATAACTTCTACCCGCCACCTTTTATGAATAAGTATATCCAAAAGAGAATACATATAATAAATAACAAAAGCAATAAAAATCAAGTTGACATAGATTTACAACCTAACTGCTTTGGACCCGTATTTAACAACACCAACCAGGACAGAAATCAAAACAATCCAAATAAAAACAAAATATACATATCGGCACCATACATACCACAAGTATCAGAAAAAGTTCAGAAAGAATTAGGTAAATATAACATACAATTAGCATACAGAAATGATAATAGCATAAAAAATAAATTATATTCAAAACTAAAAGATCCAATAGAGAAATTAAATCAAACCCATGTTATTTATAAAATTGATTGCTCAGATTGCGATAGGTGTTACATTGGACAAACCCAACAATATTTAAATAAACGTATAAATCAACATAAATTGTCAATTAGAAATTCCATAACAACTCCTAATTATTCATGTAGCACAGCATTAACAGAACACGCCATAAATAATTCACACAGTTTTAACTTTCCGGATACAACCATACTGCATAAAGAAAGAAATACCAAAAAACGCATGTTTTTGGAAATGGCCGAAATACAAAACAACAAAAAAACAGTAAATTATCAAACAGATATAGAAAATCTAAGTAGCATATATCGCAATCTTATTCAATAGTAACAATTTTTTAAACATCCTGTATATGTGCTAACTGCAAAACCTCTTCTCAACTCCTATCCAATATCATGTGAATGTTTACAATAACTCTGTCACTCGGACCATAAATATACTTCAGCTGTTATAATTACCTACTCTTAAAAAGAAACACATCAACGACCACACCAAATACTGACCATTCTCTGCCTAACTCGTCGAACTACACGTACATCACATACCCATCGAATAAAAAAAAAATGATGAAAAACAAAATTAAACCCACCCATACAGTGAAATTAAAATAGGAAATTTATATTAGGTAAGAAAACACTTTTTTAGATATGCATTCTGTCACTAATCTAATTTACGACTTATGTAAAACCATTATTTTTAATTATTTTTAGCTTTTAACCTTGAAAAAGTCCGAAAACTCGGACGAAACGTAGGACAAATTGTTCATATACTTGGCTGGAAGTCCTCTAGTAATAAAAATAGGAAATAAGTTTTTCTGTTTTTTATTGAAGAAATAATTTCTACCTTAACAGCCAACAACTTGTGTAAAATATCATCTTTAAGTATTGACTTTTCATGTATTTGTTTTACCTTCACAATCTGCGTCTTTTTTAAAAACATTCTAATTTTAGAGAACTTTTATTTTTTTCGAAAAGGAAAAATAGTTATGACGACACAGAATTATAATAAACTAGCTCTGTTTTCGTTTTATTTAAGCTTCAATAGTTAAATGTGAACAATGGCGCCTCATTCCTAAAATAAAATACTAAGTAAATAATTCTGACCCTTAAAGCACATGCACAGGAGACATACCCTATTGTGCGTATGGAAAGCAAATCAAATTGCCTGCTTAGTGGATTACGTCACAACTATTATTGTGGTCTATCCAACCAAATACTCAAATAGAGTATTCACTTTCACTAGTATTCAGTGCTATACCTATTAATAATGAATACTCGAGGATCCGGATTAATCGGATACCTATTCGAATAATTCGGATTATCGAGTATTCGAATATTCGAATTAATCGATTGGGTATTCGAATAATTCGATTGGGTATTCGAATAATTCGAATTATTTGAATATCCTAATACTCGAATAATTCGAATATCCGAATATTCGAATACCTATCCGAATAATTCGAATAATCCGAATATTCGAATATCCGAATAGTTCGAATATTCGAATATTTTTTCGAACGAATATTCGAATATTAAAATCTGGAAAATTCCCAGCCTTAGAATATATACAACGTATATTATACGTGTGAATGGTACATGTTTTTAAACAATGTAAATGCAGAATCCAAGTAGTTATTTTATAAATTGGTTATTATTACTATTGATTACTGATTATTGATACTGATTACTATAATTTACTACATAATTATATAATGCCTCTTTATAGAATTGTAGTGTACAAAATTTATTTTACTGTTCACCACTTCGATATAAAGAACATAAAAAATTTCGGCGTCTTTGATGTCGGTAAAAATCCTATTGTCGTCTTCAAAGACTCCGACGTTTTTATGTTCCTTATATCGTTAAACTACGACACGTTTTATATGTATTACTGGTGCACGTAACTCCAAAAAAACGTTTTTGCTCAACCTTAATGGACTATTCACTTGATATGGACGTTTTATGAAAGTTTAATTGAACAGTTTCATTTAAACGCTTTAAATAACGTTAATTTAATGTTGTCAAAAGGACTGGCAACGATATTCGCGAAAAAAATCATGTATTTTTAACGTTACGATAGACCGTTATTTTTTCAAAAATAAATGAACGGTTGATTTTCAACGTAACACGAATTATTAACCAACGGCATGTTGAGAATACGTTTTAAAAACGTGTGTGTGTTTACTGGGTATGGGCTCTCTCTAAATGATCAGTACATTTTTTACAATTTTTCACAAAAATGCCCAGCGATATTTTTATTAGAAACAAAAACAACAAGCAAAAACAAAGAAATATGTTTTATTTTTGTGTGAAACGACAAACGAGAAAAAATCCTCAGACATAATAAGCAGGAAGATTAGAATAATTGACTAAAATAACGATATTGTGATAATATTGTATTATCACAATCACAAACAGAACATTAAAAAAATATATGTTCATATTCTTATCACAAAAAATAAAAAAACCACCTTATCATCATCATAGGTATTGAAAAAACAAAAACAAATATAATATAATAATAGGTCTGTCGAAAAAATTTTGGAAAATGATAGATTTTTCTGTATTACAAAGCACAATAAAAAAATTATTATTTTTTTCGAGAACTTATTCGTAATAGAACTTGTCCGGCGCAGCGAGAGTAAAAAAGCGTTCCTTGGGTAGACGCTAGCGTCGTGACGTTACACGCTCGCTGGCTCGCTGCTCATAGTCTAGTATAATGTTACCAGGCCCATAGTAATGCAAGAAATAAATAACTCATAATGCTGTGGTACTGTAACAATAACAAATAATTAATTTATATTAGTTATATCTCATGGTTATCGAGTCCGATACGCACAGTATACAGGGAAATATTTCCCTGTGTGGATAAGTGTAATCAGCAAAATAATGGTGTTTTGTTCCTGGATGCATGAACACAACTAATCTAAAATATTTGTAACCGTACCAAAGCATACAATAAAACAGTTATGTGTGTTGTATACAAGATATTTCAGAAATAGTATGCCAAACTTCTGAGGAATACTATGAGCCAAAATAAACAAAAAAGTTATTATGGACATGTGTCGTTCGAACCGTTCCCAAGATATAGAGTGTGTAATGTAGCGTCGAAATAAGTTTTTTTTTGTATTTTCAGAAACTGAGATAAATACAATATGACATTTAGAAACAGTTGTATTTTCCCAAGTTTTGTAATTTTCTCTTTAATAGTTTCCTAAAAACCAAAAAAAATAACTTATTTCTGGCAATACTTTATGCACCTTGTATCTCGGAAACGGTTCATTTTTGAATACGTGATCATGAGAACATGTTTGCTTATTTTAGCCTACTGTGGAAGTTTGGCACACTATTTCTGACACGTCCTGTATACAACTCACACAGAACTGTTATAAGTATAAAATAAGTACGCACCTTATACCTATCTATGTGTTCCCTAAATACATTTGTTGTTGATTCTTTGTTAAATATTGCAATAAACAATTCATAATGTTTAATCAAATAACAAGTAACACATTATGAAGTTGATAAAAAAAATACTTATTTTTACATCACCGGATAGCGGCTGATTAGAGTCGCTATTTGATGACAGAAAATCAGACACTAACAATAATGTCTACATTTAGCAAATCTTCCATTTTTTTATTACGTAATAAACAAATATTAACCCTTCTAAACCACAACATTTTAAATATCAAGTAATGGTACTATGGGCCTTGTTCTACCGGCGCTGTACGTACAATGGACCTCTCGCCAGTCGCTGAATTGAGTGCTGCGAGCATGTGACGTCAGCCCAACTAGCAAGCGTTTATCGGATTCAAATAAAGCAAGCAACTTTTACGGCTGCTGTTATAATTATGATTGTTTCATTTTCCAAATAAATCTCAGATATTGGTAAAAAAGAGTTATGTTATCATTTTAACTAATATAAACGCATATCACTTCTTTTGCGAACATTACTATTATGGAAGCGTAGCGAAATATTATTATAACTTCACTTATATTTAGAGTTGGCAAATCGGTCCGCAAGTCATGGGCGGTGCCAGGTAGAGAATAAATACCCAAATACGTAAGCGAGACTTGTTTACTATTTTAGCAAAGATTTGATTGAACATTTGATTTTAGTCTATTGTTATGTCACGTGGTGTGTACAACGTAATTTATTCCTCTCCGTTGTATTGTTGATAATTTAATTTGTTGTATTTTATTCTTGATTTTAATTTAATAATAAAGTATGTCAGACCTGCCCATGGGTAAAAAATGGCCATACGCTGACAAAGTGAATAAATTTATCAGTGAATTCCCAATTCTAATTACAATTTAATTAGCTTTATTTCCTATTTTATATACATTTTTAATTAAGGCTACTTTTTATTTTATATATTTGATATATAAATACGTAATGGTAATAGTAATGGTGGGGGGAGGCTGACGCCTGGCAAGTAGGCCACAGACGGGCCCTTTTTACCAACCCCCAGCTGTCCCCTCAGCCATGTGCTTCTCTTGCTCCCTCATAGAATCTTTCCGACCTTCTGATGAAGGTCAGGATGTCACTCATTGCGAGGGAGCTCATCTCCTCCCTTAGAAGCGCCTCAGAACCGAAGATACTGTGTCTCAGGCGCCCAAGCGCTTCACATTGTCCCAGGAAGTGGTAAGATGACTCTTCATCACTCCTGCATCCTGGACATGTAGGATCTTCCTCAATACCTATCAACGATAGATGCCTCTTAAGTCTGCAGTGGCCTGTCAGAACACCGATTAAGAGATTCAGAGTTTTACGACTCCGTCCCAGCAACCAGGCTGATCTCGATTTGTTCGGCCCCGTCACAAAATCTCGGGTTTGCCTGCAGGCCCTGTTGGTCCTCCAGTGCGTCCTTAGTGTCTCGTGGACCCACTCATTGAGGGCCGTTGTGACCTGCCTTCTTGAAATACCTAACATAGGCTCAGGCCCGTGACAGGGTTCCTCGGCTCCGAGTCTAGCCAATTCATCGGCCTTCTCGTTGCCTGGAACTCCCATATGTCCCGGGACCCATTCCAGTCTCACTATAAATACGTATATATAAAAACAAACAATATAACATGAGGGACAAAGTTGACAAAAAATGGTTTCCAGCCAGGACTACAAGACCGTCTAGGTATGGTTGGGCCCTCCTGGTTGCCAGTGTTGTGGCAACTCATGTCATTTTTCACCTTCTATCATTCTGCATGGAGGCATTTTTTTGCACAGAAACAAACAATGCATTATAAATTCATAGTACATAAAAAAATTTTAATAATTAAAAAAGTCTGCTCAAAATAATTTTTTTATTTTGAAAATAAAAATTGACTCCGCGGTGGGGTTTGGAGTAGGGGAAGGCGTATCTACGCATTTTAAGACGTGAATTTCTGGATTTATTCTATAATGGTGCTATAATAATTTGCAAGGTGTGCGAGACAGACCTGAAGTGCAGGGACAAACGTGATTGTAAACGTCACGTAAATTCTGTGCAACATAAAACAAAAAAAAATGGCGTGCCTTCGACAACACAGTTTATGCTCGATTGACTCTTAATGCTGATTCCCTGTGATGTTCCGCTGCACATACTCAATAAATAACCATTTCAGGAGTTCTGGAATAAATACAATCCCAAGGTGACGTTACCAAGTCGCACAACGTTGCGTAATTATGTATCAACTGTAAGTGAGGACATTGTAAATAAGATCAAATGTGTAATAATAAATACACGGCTGTGGTTATGTGTTCACGAGACGACAGATTGTAAAAAAATGTTAAAAAATATTTGAAATGTTAGTACGTGTACTGGGTCTTCTTAAACCAAAATTTTCACTGTTACTAGCTAACAATAGACTAACTGAGTATACTGGCCAAACAATTATGCGGGTGGTGCTGGAGATGTTAGAAAAATTTGACCTGTCAAAAAGTCAAGTGTTGATGTTTGTGACCGATGGTGCCGCTGTAATGCGTTTGGTAGGTCGTTCTCTTCAAGAACATGGTTATAGGTTGGTGCATGTTACGTGTAAATTCCATGCTTTACACCTTGTGGCAGGAACTATTCGACAAGGTTTTCCAGAGGTAGATGCATTAATAGCAAGTGCAAAAAAGTATTTCTTAAATCTAAATGTCTTCGTGCATTTCGTAGCATACATGATGCTTCAAAATTTTTACAAGTCTTTTCCAGTTTGTGATAACCAAGATAGTTAAGAGGGTAAGTTGTGCATACATTGTTATAAATTGTAACAGTTTATTGCTTTTATTAATAGTTAATTTCTTTTGTTACACTTATTATTATGCGTACGTCTATGTCCTGCGGCGCATTATTGCCAACTCTACTTATAATACTCCCAAAGTGATCGACTAGTTCCTTAATGTAAATTTTTTATGCGTTATATTCCTTGCAGAGCAAGATCTGACAAACTCTCTTTCCCATTGAAATTATACATACATGTTTTTATTATTGTGAATTTGTTATAAAGTTTGTTTGTAGAACATCATATTGATTTATGAGCAGATTCATAAACTTTATAAGAACGTACATGTTTTTCCGTTATGCAATTTTTGGCAAAGTGCATCATATTTATAAACTGGTCAGTAAAATTTTTTGAAGCGACAAGTGAATATTTATTTGCTATTTTTTGACAACTTTTAATTATTTGGTTTTTTCTTTGGTTAGAACAGTTAGTTTTAGGTAAGAATACATCAAAATCTTTCATAATGCATGCTTTCAAACCTTCTTTCAAGTTGTAGGAGTGCTCTATATCCATTGTATAATTTAAATAATTCCTCTCGAGATTCAAACCGATAATCGCTTGTAAACTTGTCAAAATGTCTCTTTACCCGACGTTGTCTTTTAGATTCAAATGTAGCCTAGGCGCTTTGCATACCTTTGTGCGTTGATTGTTACGCCACTGTACCAAATGGCGATAAAGTTCTAAAATTTTGTATAGGTACTCTGATGTTTAGTTATTAATTTATATTTACAAGATTTATGAGTAGAAATCCAATTACATGTAGCGCAGAAAGTCACGTGTTCTATAATGCTCTTAAGAATACTGAGTGTGTCATTAATTATGAGCTAACATGAAATCTATCATATAATAGATGATACACAGTCACACTAAACTAACGTTGTTTGACTGACTTATTTATATTTTCTTCAGTGTAGAAATTAATAATTTTTGCATATGAAACGTAAATTAACATCCTTTACTCTCAGATACTCAGTTCATATGATCTTATACATAACTACAAGTGAATTGCAGCACATAATTACTCATACAACGGTAGACAGTTGTAATCCTTACTTTCTAATTTTGTGTAATCTTTAATGAATGACTTATGGGGTAATTAGGTGCATTACATTATTATGTGCATGATATGCAACAAACATCATGGTTTATAATTTTGCAAATAATTTAAATATTTAAAACTAATAGATACTTAGTTTATTGTTTTGAAATTCACGTTTCTTTAGCATTATATTGTACCTACAGTTACGTTTAGATTTTACTAAGTAGATACAAGATTTCCTCGAAGTTAGTCACAATAGGTGGGGATGAGGTATGGACATCCGTTTAATTTCCGATATTCGATCAGTGAAGTTAAGCAGCACTGGTCGAGTCCGGCAATTGGATGGATGAACGATAGCTCGTCTAACAGTCGGTAGGCTGTCAACAGACAATCCCGGGAAAGCCGCTAGCCTGATGCAGGCGGAGAGGCGAGCCCGGGTGGAGGGTCGAAGAGACCTACTCAGGAGGTTTGCCACTCTGCTAGCGGTGCAGGCGGGCAGGCCCAGGCGGTGGGTTAGTTGACAGTCGAGGACCGTGGTTCGGAGTCCACGCTAAACTGTAGGTCCCTAGGTAAAAAGGGCCCATTGTGGCCTACTTGCCTAGTAAAATAAGTAGCTACTACTACTACTAGTCACAATAGCCTATTTATTTTGCAAAGTATATGGCGAATATTCTCATATTACATGTTTAGCACATATCTAGTTAGAATATTCTTACTATTTAATCATAAATTATTATACAAGGAAAAAATTTCATATATTACGTTTAGTACGGCATTTCTCAATTAATTTGTTATATACAGAATAGTCCAATTTTATGTAGTTGTGTTTGTTTTTTAAATGAGATACCATTTTGATTAGAAATTATGATTCATTTCAGTAGATAAGCTATGGGAGTTCTGTAACAAAATTTTAGACACCATTCCCTAGTATTCCTATGATTCATATCCGATTTTCAAAAATTAAAATTATCATTAGTTTCAATTGCATTTTCATTTCTTGCAAATCGAAATTCTGCAAACTGAATTTAATAAGAAAAACATGGGATTTTGTAACAGAACTATCATAGCTTATTTACTCATTCATCTACTGATTTCATATAATTTTGTTGATGGCAATGGCGCAATTAATGATAGTGTTGAAAGCCACTTTTTTTGTGGGCACTGAAAATTGTCATGACTTGAGTTGTCATTAGTATTATTATAATATGTATATTGTTCCAGACTATATAGCCAGACTGGTACCAGATATTTTCATCTATGAAAGTAAACTGTATATTTTTAAGATATCGAACTTTATTTAATTAATTTTGAAAATGGACACTGGAAAAAAATGGTTCAATGTAATACATATTTCAACTCGTATTGAATTCTATCGCATATCTGAAATAAACATAATAGTTTGTGACTAATAGAATACAGCATTATTATCGTTTGTATTCTGGGCTATTAATCTATTCGGTGACTATCAGTATAAATGATAAAAATAATTACTAATAAATGCGTCATCAATAACAAAATTGTAACATGTGTAAAACTAGGTATATAATATTTAATATTGGTATAGGATTGTATATAAATAGGTAACATATGTGAAATGTACAAGAAATAGAGTTTATTAGAAAGTGATATGTTATTTAAATAGTTAAAGAAAGATTAAAATTCTGTTACACATTTTGATTTGATAATTTATTCATGTATACAGGGTGTCCCACTTTTAGGTACAAAAATTTAGACAATCGAGGGAGGATTCTATTTTAAGAGAGGCAGTTTCAATAAACGTACATTACATAGAGAGTGATAAGTGTATCCCTCAAGTGGCCAGTGCTACTACCCGTCAGACATCACTGATGTCTCTTAGTGACTGATAGCGACCTGCAAAGCAGCAAGAGTTGAGACTTCTAGCCCTGGTGGGCTAAACTATATACTGGATAAGATTTACAGGAAACAACTACTTAGCAGACAAATGCCCCGACCTGCATTGAATTAAACCTGCAAGTCTTGTTTGGTGGTTAAGATCATTTGTCAATTTCTCACTAGACATAAACCGGTTTCGAACTTGTTATGTTCTCATCAGTATGTCTAGTGAGGAATTGACAAATGATCTTAATTACCAAACAAGACTAGCAGCTTTAATTAAAACAGGTCGTGGCTTTTCTCTGCTGAGTAGTTGTTTCCTGTAAATCTTATTCAGTAAACGTACTTTATATTATATATCATTTAGTTTCAGAGATACTGGACGGTGAATTTTTTTTTTTTTAAGTTTCTTTTTTTAATTATTTCTCAAACAGATTGAGATATCGTTATAAAGCCTAGTACATTTATTGAACGGTTTATAAGCAATATTCAGTAGCTATTTTAATAATTCAGATATACTGAGTCTCTTAGTTTTCTTGTCCATCTACCATTTAAACCTCCAATCTCTTTTATACTGTGCCACTGGTAATCTTTGATTATTCATTTGTAATGGCTCAGTGACTTTTTTGTCACTTTTTTTAAGCGATACGAGGTGTGTCCGGAAATTATCCGAACTTACGTTATAAAAATAAATACTCTGGATCGATGACATCTATGATCCCTTCAAAGTACTACACTTGGGAAGCAACATATTGCTTCCAGCGCTGCTCCCACTTCTTAAAGCAATTTTTGAACTCGTTGCATTTTCTTTAATTTCCTCCACATTCTCAAATTTCCTTCGTTTCAAAACGGCATATCCAGAAATCTCACTGAGTTATATCAGGACGGTACGGAGTTTAACTAACCTGAGTTAAACGATGTTTGGTCAAAAAAATCTTGAATGAGATCAGATGAAGCTGTCACTCGTCGATCGGTCCTGACTGCATCTTTGAATCTACTCAGAACTCCTAGGTAACACTCCGTCTCACCTCTGGAGGTGATTCATGCCTTCGTAGTCAAAGAAAACAGTGAGCTTTGCCTTGACGTTGCTCCGAAATTAGCGGTTTTTTTGGTCTTTGTTCTTCTAGTGTCTTCCACTGAGAATATTCGTTTCCAACATGTCCAAAGAGTCATATTATGCATCGCCTTTGTACACGGATATCCAGGTTTTGGCAAAATTTTATTCAAATTTGTTGCTCAACGCACTTCGTCATTGTGCAAAAAGTAGAAATGCGATAAAGGTCCCTACTATTAGGGCAATAAATCTTTTCACAATGCAAAACCAGGTAGAGAGATATTGCCTTAGGTCGGATAGTCTATGGATACATCTCGTGTATGATTTTATTATACCAAATCCCCGAAATATTTTTCATTGTCCAGACCCATGACCTGCTCAACAGGAAAAGGGGTGACTTGATCAAAACGCATCAATTAATGAAAATGAACTAACCAAGCCAGACATACATGAATAGTGAATCCGTATAAAGCATTTTTAGTGGTTGTCGCAGTTTCGAGATGCATAGAAAATTCAGACCCTACTTTGCGACCAACAGGATAGGCGAGTTTACAAGGGTTTCCCATCATCGGTGGTGGCAGATGCTAATTCAACTTAATTGTAAAGACCCCTTGGAAACGCCACCATAAACCACTTCCTGTTTCATGAGAATCTAATACTTAAACCTACCTTAATAAATATTTTCATGTAGTTTTAATTATGTTTATTTAAATACTATCTAATGAAAATGACCATTCGTTAGTATTTCAAGTGAACAGTTTTTCGAAAATTAATGGTCTGTTTAATTAAAATCAACTATATATCAACATTGTAAAGTTTCATAGAAAAATCAGTTAATTCGTCGGAAACAGTCTTATACAATAAACTATTACTATGAATTCGTTTATTTCTCAAATATTAGTTGGTAATTGGACCATTTTATTAAACTCCACAGGTAATACAAGCTCTTTTATCCCTGTACCTCAAGATACCTTGTGTGGAGGAGTGTTACACATTTAGACACTGGTTTTAGATAAAATCCAAGCTCCTCGATCGCTGATCGAACCCGGGGCTCCAGAATGAGAGACAAGTATCCTTACTACTAGACCACGAAGCGACACAATATTAGATAGAATCACTTAAAAAAAGTAAAAGTATACAATATTTTTTTAAACGGCAAATTATTTATGATCAGTCAAATTTTGTGTTGTAAATTTACACGCTGGTCTAAAATTTTATTATAAACAACTTTTCTCAGCGATGTATTCCCAATTCTAAAAAATAAGACCATTTTTGGATAATTTGGAATGTATGCAGCAATTTAAAATAATATTTAATTTCGGCTGTGGTCGGTCATGGGACAATTTTTGATTGATAGACAGATTAAATACTAACTAGTTTTTTTTGTAAATCAAACAATAACAAGAAATGCTTAACTCTGTAACACTACACCGCGTGATAATATCTGCCATAGTTTTGAGGAAATAGCGCAGAGAATTCGATTTCCCGCAATAAACACCACAGAAATTAGACAACCCCTGAATCCAAAGTCAAAGCTGCACGGGCGAGAGTTACAATTAAAAAAAAAAATGCGAAAACACAACCATTTCCACCGACATTGCCAGTGTCGGCGGTGGGATTCGAACCCATAGCTATAATGGAGAGATTATCTAATCACATTTGGTATCGCGCACTCTAGCCAATTACTCCACTGAGTTGGATAAATGATCAATACGGCGTTACACATTTTTTGGGTTGCTGACTTGATGTGTATACGATTTGAAGCAGTAACTCACATCATCTTATGGAATTTTTGACTCAGAAATACAGCAAATTTGCGAATTTTTCGTTTTTTTTTACATATAACTATTATTTGGCATTGAATGAAGTCAGAATATGTCGTGTTATCCCAATATTGAGATTAGATTACATAAAATTATTATAAGCTTAAGGAGTTTACAAGATATAAAGGTGTTTCATAAAAGTGACGTAGGGATTTTCATAGTTTTTAATAATTATTATAACACCTCGATTTTTTAAATGGGAGAATTTTGTATACTTTTATATTAATGTAAAATTGTCTTTTTTTGCCTCTCTGACAGTAACTTAGGGTGATGTCGTAACTTGTTCTTTTGCGCTCATTTTTTTATAAAAAAAAATATTTCAGTGTCGAGAATATGCACCTTTTACAAAAAAGATATATTTAAATAGTTAATAATTCATTTTAAAAAATATGTTTTTTGAATTACATTGTATAAAAAATGAGCATTTTTCTGAAATTACAACTGTCTGTGTCCTTTTTTGAAAAATTTTGTATACGAATTTTTTTTACTTTTCTAGAGAAAATTGGACTAAAAACAAAATATTATCGAAATTTTGCTCTGATTATGAATATAAAAAGAATGAATGATTCATTTCATTTAAAAAATTGAAGTCGCGGTATATACTTATAGTTACTTTAGTATACTTTCTATTACATATTTAAAAATAGAAAACACTTACCATCCATCCAGGGCACCGGACTTTCCCCAAAATTATCACTATTCATTATAACAAATATTTATAAATCACACAAATTAAATTATCACCTAATCATTTAATAAGGCACGCACGACTAAATGCCAAATTTGTTACTCCAACGAACCAGATTGTTTGTTGCTACTAACACAAATTTAAAGTCTACAACTCGTAGAATGCAATATGCAAGTTTCCTTGGTTCATGCAGTACCACTACCACATAATAAGCTGCCACTACTTCTTACAATCTTTTATGAACCAGGGAACCCGTCCGACAGTAGTTGTTGAACAGAACAGTATTATTCATATCGGTTTAGTGAGAGTCCCATGAACGTCATGTTTAAAGGATTGGATTTCTCTGGATTTTAGGGGCGTTGATATAGTGATACACGTGTATCTATCGTCATGTCTTTGAGATAAACTTTTAATGCTCATCCGAATATTTCGGCTAGCAGGTCAAGGCAGGCCAAAGGCCATGCCAATTGTTTCTGTGAATTTCCAGGTACTATTTATCAGAATGATATATTTTTAATAATATAATAACAATTATTTTATCTACAAAGACAAGCACAAATATTTTAAAATAAAATAATTACAGTTTCTTTTGTTCTATATGTTTTATGAATTTAAATATAATATCAGCGAATTAATTGTATAAATAATAATATTAACTTGATACAGGTTGATCAAATTCGGTATTTAAAATGTTTTTCTGGCAAACGTAGAATATAATAAATAAGTATGATATCTTTTAATTAATTTCATCGTAGATTTATCTTTTATTGTCTTTGATTCCTTTAATTCCATTAAGGAAAAACATTGTTAAAAGATACAATTAGGATTAACAGTTATTCTGTAGGCTTAGTTAATAAAATAATTGGGAAACAAAAATTTATGGAGTCACTTCAAAAATTCTTCGACCTTTCAAAATGATAGAGAAAATTTTACATTTGTATCGATTCCATACAAACCGTGGTCTCAGTAGATATTTCAAAGACATTGATATGACAATGGTTAATACATCTGAGAATAAATTGCATCTAAGTTATTTACGAAATTAGTTGTAAGAACTGTAATCAAAAGTATATTGGGCAAACGATGCGATTAGGTCAGATTAGATTTTAAGATCATATGGCTGATCTCAAATATGGGAAAGCAGATTACTCTAATGTTTCCCAGCATACGTTTGAGAACAACCATAATTACTAATTAGGTATTAGCAATTAATCATAAATATAACAAATAGACAAATTGTGTATTACCTTTTGTTAATTTAACCTACTAATCGTGGTCTTTATTTTTTTTTTCTGTGCTACAAAAATGCCCTGGTAGACCCCCGAACGAGAAGTGTCCCTGTGTCTTCCTTCGTTATTGTTTGTCTATGTTATTCCCGTTTGGTTCCGTGTTAAATTAGTTTATTGTTTCTTTATAATTGCGATGGGCTAATGGTTTACGATTATATCCAATGCAAAGAAACAGACTGCTACATGTATTTGAAAGCTTAGAAAACACAAAATGTAAAAATGGTATGAGTTCTGTGGTTTATTTATTTATTATTTATTTATTATTTATTTGTTATTTATTTATTTTTTATTATTTATTTATTATGTATTTATTATGTATTTATTATTTATTTATTATTTATTTTTTATTATTTATTATTTATTATTTATTATTTATTATTTATTATTTATTATTTATTATTTATTATTTATTATTTATTATTTATTATTTATTATTTATTATTTATTATTTATTATTTATTATTTATTATTTATTATTTATTATTTATTATTTATTATTTATTATTTATTATTTATTATTTATTATTTATTATTTATTATTTATTATTTATTATTTATTATTTATTATTTATTATTTATTATTTATTATTTATTACTTATAACTTATAACATAACTTATAACTTATAACTTATTACTTATTACTTATTACTTATTATTCATTATTCATTATTCATTATTCATTATTCATTATTCATTATTCATTATTCATTATTCATTATTCATTATTCATTATTCATTATTCATTATTCATTATTCATTATTCATTATTCATTATTCATTATTCATTATTCATTATTCATTATTCATTATTCATTATTCATTATTCATTATTCATTATTCATTATTCATTATTCATTATTCATTATTCATTATTCATTATTCATTATTCATTATTCATTATTCATTATTCATTATTCATTATTCATTATTCATTATTCATTATTCATTATTCATTATTCATTATTCATTATTCATTATTCATTATTCATTATTCATTATTCATTATTATTTATTCTTTATTCATTATTCATTATTCATTATTCATTATTCATTATTCATTATTCATTATTCATTATTCATTATTCATTATTCATAATTCATAATTCATAATTCATAATTCATAATTCATAATTCATAATTCATTATTCATTATTCATTATTCATTATTCATTATTCATTATTCATTATTCATTATTCATTATTCATTATTCATTATTCATTATTCATTAATCATTATTCATTATTCATTATTCATTACTCATTACTCATTACTCATTACTCATTACTCAATACTAATTACTTAATTACTTAATTACTTAATTACTTAATTACTTAATTACTTAATTACTTAATTACTTAATTACTTAATTACTTAATTACTTAATTACTTCATTACTTCATTACTTCATTACTTCATTACTTAATTACTTACTTACTTACTTACTTACTTACTTAATAATAATAATAATAATAATAATAATAATAATAATAATAATAATTGCAAAACGGACGCTTTAAGTGGACAAGGGAACTTCGGGATGACTTGCTGGCCTGCCGCGAGAGTAGCGAACCTGAGCGAAGGGGATACATGGCGCGATTGCATGCACTTTGGTGCGAAATGCACCCAGAGCATCGCGCCTTCTCTCAACAACATCTGAGAGATCAAGTATCCTTTCTGCTCAGGACAGGTTACGTAAGGGCACCCTGTCAGCTGGAAGAACTGCCAGCCGCAGTACCACCGCGGCAATTACCAGCTGATGGGGAACATCCTTTAGAGTTCACCGATGTAGACTTAAGGACGAGGGTTAGCCTTAACACCAGGGCTAACCTAAAGCCACAAGACCTGGCTAGAATGGACGCGGTCATCGATGAGGAAATTCCGGAAGATGTAGACATCTGGCAAATCAACTGTGCCGTGTACAACGCCGCGAAGCAACTCGTCCCCCCGTGAGAGGTCAACCAATCACGGGGTCGAGAAAGCCAAGCGGCGTGTACAAAAACTCGAAGGCAAGATACAGTCGGCCAGACAACACGCTTCTCGGATCCAGAGTGTGGTGGAATATAAGACGACTGGTAGAGTTTTTACTCCCAGGATCCGGCGCATAGCTGCCGGATTAAGACGTCAACACCATACTCTAAATCTGACAGTGATGCTTACCATCAAGCAGCACTGTCTAGATAGGATCCGAGCGCTCATGGCGATAAAGAAAACATTGAAGAGGCGGGTGAGGAGTATGGAACAAAACAATCTGTTCCGTACGAATCCTTCCCGCCTCTTTCAAGAGCCACAGCGTGTTGTCGAGAATCCGCCGACTGTAGAAGATGTCGAAACCTTCTGGAAGGGAATCTACGAAACGCCGCGTCCATTCAATAGCGACACTCCATCAATTGCACACTTCGAGGCTCTGTGTCACAGACATCTTGAAGAGCCAGAAGAAGTGTGCCCGGCAATCAGTACGGAGGAAGTCCAACAAGCACTTGTTGGTACCAAGAACTTCGCTGCCCCGGGCCCAGACGGCATTAACAACTGGTGGTGGAAGAAATTTCCTTCCACTCACCGCCGTCTGGCGCGAGTTTTCAACTCATGGTTGAACGAGGGGCAGCAGATTCCGGACTGGTTCGTCGAGGGACGTACTGTGCTAATCCCCAAAAAGGGGGATCTTTCCGACCCGGAGGAATTATAGGCCGATCACTTGCCTTAACTCCTGCTACAAGATATTTACACGTATCTTGTATGCTAGGACGCTGAGGTCTGTTGATCCGGTCTTCCAGCAGATACACGAACAGCGTGGTGCCAAGAAGGGCATGGCAGGTTGCAAGGACAGCCTGCTGATAGACCGCTGTATTACACAGGATTCTGTGCAATACAAGCGGAATCTATCGATGGCCTGGATTGATTACCGCAAGGCATTTGATACAACATCGCATGAGCTATTGTTGTACTTGCTCGAATGTCTTGCGGTACCAGCACCACTAGTGAGATGCATAGAACAGCTGCTGCCGCTCTGGAAGACCCGCTTCACCATAACATCAGGTGCACAGCGGGTCACGACAGGGCAGGTGGCATTTAGGAGAGGAGTTTTCCAGGGTGACTCCCTGAGTCCCTCTCCTCTTCTGCATCTCACTGCTGCCGTTGTCTGTTGGGCTCCGCCAAACCCGCGGATATCAATGTGGGCCACCCAGCGACCGGAGGCATAAGGTCACCCATCTATTTTATATGGATGACCTTAAACTTTATGCCTCCGGAGAGCGCGAACTACAAAACGCTCTTAGGGTGGTCGAAGAATATACGCGGGCAATTGGTATGGAGTTCGGGTTGGACAAATGTGCAGTCGTCCACCTCAAGAGAGGACGATGCGGGGAATTTCCTGAAGACGCGCAGC
>JANEYF010001071.1:0-95000 GCA_029963845.1 Rhamnusium bicolor
TCCTAAAAATTGATGTTTTCCTTCTAAAATAAGTATGTTTTTGAGCGAAAAGGTTTAGAAAAGACACCAAGAAACAATTTTACTCATTT
The DNA here is from genome assembly GCA_029963845.1 of Rhamnusium bicolor. Taxonomy (NCBI): domain Eukaryota; kingdom Metazoa; phylum Arthropoda; class Insecta; order Coleoptera; family Cerambycidae; genus Rhamnusium; species Rhamnusium bicolor. The sequence continues at coordinate 90 of JANEYF010001071.1, forward strand.
TATTTATACTGAAAAAAAATTTTAATTAAGAATCTACCAATTTTTCTACTGTCCCACTTTTTGTGCCAGTCAGTGTATTTATTTGACATTGTATAATTCGTAGATAATGTACGTCACCGCACATAAATCATACAAGATTATTTAATATCTTAGTTTGACAAATTATAGTTGACCAGTTTAATTTGGAAAAGTTCCAGACATGTTAATAAATAAACCGATACATGTTATTTTTATTCTTCCTAGAACGTTCTTATTTTAAGAAATAGTCTTTTGATGTAACTTGTCCTGTTATATATTACCCACTGTTTACGTAGTCTGCAACTGGAAACGGATGTGGTACTTTCGAAAAAAATAAACACCATCAAACACTGCTGTACGCTGACAGAGATTAAAGATGAGTTTGGCGCGAGGCAAAAATGTCTAGTAATGCATACCTATACAGTATGTCCGCAGATGGGGTTACAAGAGGTGAAATTTCAAAAATATTCAACTTTTCAAGAAAAAGTTATTTTAATCAAAATTTTTGCTGTATAAGAAAGTGTGTTTCTTGAATATTGTAATCTGTGTGAAACAAGAGAATTTGTATGAAATACCTTTAGTCAGTTTTTGTCACCTTTTTTATGTAGCTAATTTTATTCAAGTATCAGATAAATAATTCTGAATTTGTAAAATACCTAACAATGATACCATTTCATCATTAGGTATTATAGGAAGGGCAAGTTCCATTATCATGCGTTAGAACTAGATTCCGGATTCGAATATTAGATTCCAGGGACGTCTGTACTCGCAACAGGAATTATCGCGTATTTTAATCCAGAATAAAGCGGTATAACTTGTAGTCAGTTAATTTAACTTTTGATGTTCTCATAAAACAAATTCCATCTTTTTACACGTCAACAACTAAATAAAGCAGTCCCTTCCCTACTACAACGACATAAACAAATAAGCATATGAAAATAATTGATTATCTTAGGTATGTACAAAAAATAATTATTTCTTTAACTTTTAGAGATCGGGAGGTAGCGAAAAATTTTGACAGCTATTTAAAGTTTCATGTCGGTAATCTTGGCGACGAGGGCGTGCCAATGCAGCCTTTAATGCTATTCAATCCCCAATTATTTTAACGTCCTGTTTACGATACAAGTCTAATCTAATTTCCGTAGTCAACCTGTCAACGCTGTGAGTGTAGTATGTATACTTTTTAAATAGAAGAATATTGTCGTGGAACATTTTGATATCCACTTCCCCCTCGAATATGTAGAACGTTGGATAAAGGATTTAGAGTTTGATGTCACATAACTTCGGTGCAATACGCATTCATATTTCCCTCGAAGAGCTGCTGTAAAACGATGGATTTGGAGTTTGATGGCACAGAACCTCGGTGCAATATTTGTTAGAAAAAACTGTCGTGGACAGTGAAACAGTTGCAACATGCTTGAAAATCATAAAACAGTGAGTGGTAGTATAAGTGTTACCAAAGATTTAATGTACACTGTGGTTTCATGTTTCCACATTATTTAGGGAAGCAGCAGCCTCGTTCAAACTCGTACATCGGAGTAGCACAGCCACAGAACAGATAAAGAGTACAGCATAAAGAATGCAGAGGGAGAGTACGGACTACATCGTTGTGGGCAAATTCCAGTCATAATTTGTATATAGCGGAATGCACGAGCTTGACCGAACGCTTCTGCATGTAGTGTTTTGATATGAAAGCGGAATATAATCTTTGGTGCTACTGAAAGACAAAAACAATTTAATTTAGATTTAATTAAAATGATGACGGCGTGTAACATTCTGTGGAACAAACTAGATAACCCTCATTTCTGCAAAATTGTGTTAGTGGAAAGTACAATGACCTTATTGTGCCTGCGGAATCCGCATTAAGGGAAAATTATATTTCATCGGTGTGCAACGAAATTAAAGCAGAAATTGTTTCAGAATTGCAAGACAAACACGTAGTGTAGGTAAAACCGCTGCGCCGATGCGACGCTAATAGTCAGAACATCGCAAATGTATCGGGTGGGGAGATGGATGAGATAATGACAATGCCAGCCCGCTTTAATATCAACAACAGAGGTGTTAGAATGCACAAATGCAGAAACGAAATGTGAATGTGTAAATTGCAATCTGAAAACATTATAGTGCGAGAAATATAAAAATAATGACGTGTCTTGCTGTTTATAACGGATGCAGCTTCGTATATGAAGGCGGCTGGGTAACGCTTAAACTACACCTACTTTAATCTCGTACATGTGGCATGTTTATCATTTCTGTGCATGAGTTTACACCGGTATCCTGGATCAGTCCCTGATATTGACGTCATATAATATTCGGATCTTGACTCTAGTTATTATAACTAAGATTCGTGAGTAGATAGATGACGCAAAAACCAGGGGCTGCTCTAGGACACTGCGATGACATTCACATATAAAGTTATAATAAATGATTTATTACCTTTTAATTGGCGTGTTTGTAATACCCAAAATAATAGGAGCAGAAACAAATATTTAACGGATCACACAATTCTGTGCAAAAGTCTCAGTCAGTTTGGACGAAAAACAAAAAACTTTCGAAAAAAATTCTTTAAGAGGTCGAATAGATGTTAAATATGTGAGGAAAAAACTGACAAATTTAAAAAGCCCTTATAACTCGTGAAGGGGTGTAGATACCGAAAAAAATGAAAAAACACCCCCACAGACCGCCTGTCGATGGTATCGTACTATCTTGTGGAAGTCTCAGTCTCTTTGTAGGAAAAGTAAAAAGTTTTGAAAAAAATTCTTTAAAAGATCGATTACATTTTTGTTGGCTGGCCACAGGTTCTTTAATTCCTAGTTACAGTTCTGCTGTAAAGACATTTGATTGGTTTCTTGTTAAGGGCTACTCAGCGGTAGGGAGTTTCAACCCCTTACCTAATACCCTTTCTCTTCCTAAATTTTTGTTTATAGATAGAATACCTCCAGACCTCCTCGAATGAGTGTTTATAATAAATTGACTTTATCAACATTAGATATTACGGAATTCGCTAAAAAAAATTACAAGGTAAGGTATATTGTGTTATACATGCATGAACATATTTACGCACTGACACATGACCTACAGCCAATTCTGGTTTTGACGTCATCAATTCCCAAATTACGAGCTCTACTGATAACTGAAAAATGAAGTGGTGCAGATCGAATACAATGCGTTAACTATGGCATATCGAGGTGAAGTACGTAGTTGTACACTCAAGGTTTCTTATTAACAAATAAATTCTTGAAAATGACTGAATGTACAATAGGGCTTCCCAAACAGGGTCATTAAACGTTTGCTAAGATGTGAAATAAAGAGTACGTCGTATGCATTTAATTTATCGATCACCCTCTTTACATCATCAAATTGAACATAATAATAGCTTCTAACCATGTGCTCCAACGCATCACAACATGCTGTGGTGGTAATGGCGTATTCGGCAGTTCGTCTTCATATAATTTTCTTCTAGACGGCGTTTTTTAAAATGCCTTCTTCACTCATTTCTCTAACAGTTTCTGCAATGCGATAAAGTCATGTAGAGTAAAAATTAAATATACAAAATGTATGAAATATAAAGCATGTATACTGTATACATAATATAGATTAAATAATAAGCAAACATTAATGAAAAGAAAAAAATGCGAAAAATACAAAAAATAAACGAACCACTAAATATGAAACAAACAACTAAGTGCCAAGTTATTATTACATTAACATATGTACACATATACACATATATACATACACAAAATGCACATACATATGCGCATACATGAATATACATATGATTAAACGACCTCAGTGCTCCCTCCTTAAAAATTCCTGTATACTGTAGAACGCACCTTTAAGTAACATATCCTTAACCAACATTTTGAATTTTTTATAGTTTTGTATTTGTCTTATATCAAGAGGGAGATAGCAAAATGCAGTTATACTCCAGGGAAATAAGGTAAAAATAAAGGCCATCTGCGGAATGAGGCCGAACAAGCTGAATTTTTGCAGAGACCTTCGTTTTGATGTTCCAATGAAGCACAAAAAATCTCATATGCTTACCCTTGTGCGTCTTGAGATATCGAAGGTCAAAGGTCATGAAAATCGGTTTTTCGCGAAAATCTCGCTTCCAGTGCATCTGACGTCGTAAGAACCCATAACAAAACTTACGTAAAATAGTATTCTCTACAAAATTGTTCATATACATTTTTTTCGTACGACCAGCCGTTTGAGAAACATCCCGATTTGACTCACTCGGCTCAAATATTTCAAGCAGAAAACTGCCCGCCAGATACAGTATTTCAGAACGGAAAGCGTTTTCTGTTAGCTATGTATGGTGCTTCAAAAGATGAGTGAACCTTGACAAATTTAGATACACCCAATTCATTAAGGCTACACGACTTAATAGACCTGTTAAATTGTCATCCCTTCCACCTACCAGTGAAGCAGCTCGATAGCATATTTATCGGGTCTACTACCAAGTACAGATTTGGCTAGGGAAAAATCTACAACCCGAAGAATGGGATTGGGATTTAAAAAACGACATATTACAGCCGAAAACAACACTACTGCCACCTGCTCCAGACGAACTATTAAATACAATATTCTGTAATTGTAAAAAGGGTGTGGTGCGCAGTGCGGGTGTAGAAAAGTCGGGCTGCCATGCTCCAAAGTTTGTGGTCAGTGTCACGGACAGGTATGCCTGAACCCGTCAATAGAGTTGCAAAACATCGAAGACTTCAGTGACCTTGAGCCTGAAGAGGTTTTGCCAACAGACATAGAGCCAACAGATATAGAGGAAGCGTCTGACGAAGATATTGTGTTGATCGAGGTGCTAGTGGAACCCGACGAAGACGAGGAGGAAGGCAAGGAAACATAAGGCGTGGTGTGGAAAAGAATGTATTTTTTGTTATTAATTATTTATTATATATTTTTTTTATAAATAAACAAATTTTTAACGGCTTTAATAATGGGAATTTAATTTTCCAGTCTAACAGATTAAGAAAAGTGCTTTTATATTTATAGCTCTGCAGTATAATACAGTATTACCTATTACGAATGCGCGCTCCCGCTTTATCATGCTATATCTCGAAAAACGGTTGGTCGTACGAAAAAAATGTATATGAACAATTTTGTAGAGAATACTATTTTACGTAAGTTTTGTTACGAGTTCTTATGACGTCAGATGCACCGGAAGCGAGATTTTCGCGAAAAACCGATTTTCATGACCTTTGACCTTCGATATCTCAAGACGCACAAGGGTAGGCATAGGAGATTTTTTTGTGTTTCATTAGAACATCAAAACGAAGGTCTCTGGAAAAATTCAGCTTGTTCGGCCTCATTCCGCAGAGGAAGTTTTATTTCTCTGGAGTATTATAATGAGGTAAATGTTTGTAATTTGCTGTGTGGTGTGTAGGAATGTTAAGTAGTTCTCCGTGCCTTGTAGTATACGAGTGGGAATTTTTCCGTTGTGTAAATAATTCCGTATTTTTCATTGTATATGTCAAACATTTTAATATAAATATACAGGGTTTAGTTAGTATTTTTTTGTTCCTAAATATATCTTTACAACTCTCGTTATAATTCATCTGAAATATAGTCTCATAAGTCTTAGCCGACTAATAAAAACTCTATCTTTGTCCTTTGAACTACCCCATGCAATAATATTGTAAGAAATATGTGAATACGCAAGAGCGTAATATACGCTAACTAATCCTGCTTCATCTAGTATAGTTCATTTGCAATAGAGCAAAATGGGCCTTATTAAGCTGAGAACATACATGTTCGATATGTTTGCTCCATGATAATTTGTTATCCAGATAAGTGCCAAGCAATTTTGTATTCTGAGACAAAATAATCTGATCATTCAACATTAAACCATATGGTAATTGTTTTTGCAATCCAACATTTATAATTACTGTTTTGTTTTCATTTAAGGTCAACCTGTCTCTCTGCGCCCAGATACTAACCTCTTGAAAAGTTTGACTAATAAGTGAGTGGAGTTCATCTAATGTGTCAGCCGATAAAGTTACAGTTATATCGTCAGCAAACATTGTTTGATGACCGGTGGTTAAGTGAGTTGGCAAATCGTTGACATATAACATAAAAAGTAGTGGTCCCAAGATCGAGCCTTGGGGAACTCCATATTTTATATCGTATGGTTCCGACCTCACAGCACTAAGTTGAACTTTTAATGTCCTCCCTTCCATGTAACTACTTATCCCTGATAGTAAATTGTCGCTTATTCCTATACTATAGAGATTTTGTTCAAGAAAGTAATTGTTTATAGTATCAAAAGCTTTTGACAAATCGAACATTATTTGCCCCTGTCACACTTGCTTAAGTGTGTTGGTTTAACAAATGACAAGTTGCCGTCTCTGTTGATTTTTCAGCCGTAAAACCAAGTTGAAATATTTGAATATTATATTTTCTGCTGTAGGATATGATTCTATTATAAACAATTCTTTCAAATAGTTTGGAAATAGCGCTTAATATAGAAATTTGCGGTAGTTCTCGATTTACTCAGGTGATCTTTTTTTTAGTATGGGTACTACCTTAGCTTGCTTAAATATGTCAGGAAAATAACCCTGGCTTATAAAAAATATTGAACAGGGGTACCAAATGAAATATTATGATTTACCTGATTTTTTAATATATTCACGGTTATCTCATCGAACCCAGCAGATCGCTTACTTTTTAATTTATCTATAGCGCCGTTTATTTCTTCTGGAGTAATTGGTGAAAAATATATTGAAGGCTCTTTATATGTTGAAATAGTGCAGCGAGAGCACGGTAATGATAAGTTAAAACCAAAGTGATGATACATATTTATAATCGGTGGAAAGTTACTTCTCCATTACCCCACTAATGTACAGGGAGAAAATTTTTGTATTTTTCATTTTTTCGGCCATAAAGTTTTTATTTGAGGATCAATTTTTTTTTTATTTTCATATTCGGATTCCTCAGAAAAAATACGTAAGTATTTGGAGATTGAGTGCACATAAAACGATCATCCTGTACAACACATTGTTGGAAATTGACCAAGCATTTCGAGTATAAGGACGCAATTTTGAAGCTATTCCGACATTTTAGTACAACGTTTCTACAGATCATTCAAGAAACTTGTAAAGATTCGCTTTACGCGAATTTGTAGCGAATCTTTCAATTTGTACTGTTCGTTTCCTCTTTCTTTCCCGTAAACGAACAGTGTCGAGAAATAAGAGCATTGAAAACTTGAGTATGTTTTCGTTATAATCCTGCATTTAGCCAATAAAACTTACTAAATACACTATTTTAGTTTAAAATGTCTTCCAATTTGGTCATGGCTACAGATAAGATAGTAGTTTGTCTTGAAATTCCTTGAAACTGAACATCAGTCACCTTAATTAAATATTATTCTAATCAGCATTCTGTTTTTTTACTTTCTACTAATTGTTAGATGAAATTGAAAATGCATTCCATCATTCTATGCCTCGCTGGCATAGGCGCACATGCTCGCTTTCGGGTTTATATTCTATAAAGTACAAAATGAAAACAATAAAAATTATACGAATTGGATAATAGGATTGGATGATAATTTACGATAGGTCTTGATGAACGTTCAGAATTTCTGATCAAAGACTGCGCTTCCATCTTTTCAAAATCTCTGTTAATTCTTTTTAATTTAGCGATCAACTCTGCAACATTTCATACCATTTGGAAAATGTCTAAAATTGTACCTGTTTTTTAAAAAAGGTGACCGGGCTAATATTGAAAACTATAGTAAACGATTTTTTAAAGGTATTTGAGATTTTATTACCTGAATACATGTATTGTTATATGCATAATCGCTTGAGTCAATTTCAACATGGGTTTATTAAAGGACGATCTACTGTCACAAATCTCTTTTATATCACATAATTTTTAGCTGAATCTATTGATTCTGGACTTCAGACTGATGTTTTATACACAGATTTCTCTAAATCTTTTGACAGACTGGACCATGACATTCTCATTATGAAACTTCATGCTCATGGATTCTCGCTGAATCTCCTAGACTTCTTTAAATCATATTTTACGAATCGAAGACAATATATTGAATGTTCTGGCCACCAGTCTGTCCAGATTACAGCAATATCCGGTATCCCACAGGGTTCCAATCTGGATTCCCTTCTTTTTAACGTCTTTATTAATGACATTGTTTGTGATTTGAAGGTAAACTGCTTATTGTATGCAGACGACATAAAAATCTATTATAATATCAGAAGCATCGATGACTATAAAAAATTACAAGATGACTTAATAATTATAAATGATTGGTGCATTGCAAATAAACTACCCTTAAATGTAGCAAAATATAATGTCATGACCGTTTCCAATGAAACAGAACCAATTATTTTTGATTACTTGTTAAATTATTCTATTCTAAATAGACCCGAAACATTTCGAGATCTGGGTGTAACGTTTGACAAAAAAACTTTCATTTGTGGATTATATGAACAATCTCACCGCTGCTTGTTTTAGAGTCCTTGGGTTCCTTATTAGAAACTCTGCCGACTTCAGCAATATCTGTGCATTAAATTGCTTTTTTCTGCATTTGCAAGATCGCGAATTGAATATGCGTCCATTATATGGTGCCCCTCCTATGATATCTATGTTCAGAATTTAGAGAAAGTCTAAAGAAAATTTCTGAAATATTGTTGTTTTAAGAGATGGGATCTATCCTCAATTGGTTTTTCTCGCTCTGTCATGCTTGACAGACTTTGTATTGAATGCCAATGGAATAGACGTGAAAAACACAAGTAGGTAATACTTTTGTACAAAATATTACATAATGCGGTAGATTGTCCACAGATCGTTACAATATTGAATTTTCATGTGCCAAGATTATCCGCTCGTGAACATCCAACCTTTCACAATGCAATGTGTACTGCATATAATGACGTACAGGACTCCCCTGATAGTTTTCACTCCAATGTAGTCTCAATAAAAAAACTGAAAACTCTTAAAGTATGTTTCTATTATTTCTAACTATGTACTATCTTAGTCGTAGGTATATTATATTCTTGATTGTTAGATTCCTCTGTATTTAAAGTATTATCATGTGTTCTCATTCTGTAATTGCATTTAATCTGTTGAATGGATGTACTGGTAATAAATAAATAAATAAATAGTCTCCACATAGATTGCTAAACGTTATTCTCCGTTCTGTAAACCACTATTACTTGAGGTTGTCCATCTACTTCCACTTCGATTATTTTTTATGTAATCAGTAATCACTAATCTCTGATCATTATAACAAAAAGTATTATAAAATTTATCATTAACGTTGTTCATATCGTTAAATTATCAAAAATATCTAAAAAATGGAATAATCATCTACTAGTCGTGGTGTAGGCCAGGATTCTTAGTTCAAATCTTTGAAAAAAATAATAGGAGAATCACGATTTATAGTTTGTTATAGGAAATGTGAAACAATAATATATAAACAAAAGTTTCACATTGGAGCGGTTCGAGGATTATGCAAAAAACGCTTAAAATTAAAGAAAATATGCATCGCGATTTTCACGAGAAACGCTGGGCAAACCGTAAGTAGTACGACAAAAATGCATAGGAACAAAGTTGTAGAAAATTTAATTCTCTAAATTTGCTTATTGATTTTAGGCACCTAAAAATTAATGATTAAATTTTAAAAAATTCATGTTCTAGACTTAGAGTGTCTAACAATCGGGATAGAGCAATAAATTCTTTTCATCAAAAATTGGAATTCTGTCGCCTCCACAAGAAATATTTATAAATTGAATATCTCTGAAATATTTGCCGTAATAAAAAATCTAAAAAAAGAAAAATGAATTTTATTATATGGCCTACACGGAGTATGAGTATATTTTGCCTGCGGACCCGTTGAGAAACATTGATAATTGACATCATGTATCATTTTCATTGTTCATATACATGAAAAATGTGTAATAATTATATTTCGTTTTATTGTTGATAACAAAGATTCCGAATTTAATTTTTTTCAGATTTTTATTTGTTATTAACAAATTCCCAGATTTTTGTTTTTTTGCTAAAAATCTGCTATATTTTTAAAAAATCAATCCATTTTTCAAAGTAAAAAAAATTGTCGTTACGTTTTTTTCTTATTACTCAAAAATTATTTTAAACAATATTTTTCGGATCTTTTTTTTCCTTTCATAATTTTTTAATTTTTCGTTTCTTTCAATTTATTTTTTCATTTTTGCTTTTTAATAAAAAAACCCTAGTTACACTTTCATTTTATCAGAATATAGTATTAATCACTTGACGTAATTTTGTTTAATTCCAACGTAGATTTTTTTATTCATTTATTTAACGGTTTCCAATTTCCGCTATCAGGGTCAATCACCGACATTATATGATCAATAAAATCCTTTGCATTTTAGGTATTGTTGTAAAAAATCATGTTTTCAATGTCTGTTATTTAAAAAAATAGCTAGGAAAATAGGCAGTAGTTTCGCATAATTTATGTGATTGGTTAAATATGTATACTAAGGACTGGACTGAGCCGGAGGGCTTGGAGGGGCCACTGTCTGCGCCTTTCGACTCTAGTCGTAAATCCCGGAGCGTCACCCAATACTGTCTCATTGATTGTTGTAAAATACAGTAGAACCTCTATTATCCGTCAGTGATCGGGACCGGGAGGTGACGGATATGGAAATAGACGGATAATAGAATTATTTATTTATTTATTTATTTATTTCAGCTACACCATCCAACAGTATTTGCATACTAATTATAGGATGGGAATACAGCATAATTAACAAAAAAAGAAAAATAATAATAATTACAAAAAAATATAAAAATAAGATTAATTACAAAAAAAAAATATTGGCAATTGAAAATTGACAATTATTATAATGCATTTGCAGCAGCAAAAAAAGAAATACATTAAACAGCACTTACATAACTTTTTTACAAATAACTTTTTGATCGAGTTAATGCTACAGATAAAAATATCCAAATTATCTTGAACTGAATGATAATTGTTGCATAAACAAAATAAAGGTGAAAATTTAAGTAAATTGGTCTTGGTAAATAGAAAGTGACAGTGTGCCTAGTTGCGATTGAAGTAATATTAAAATTAAGTTGACTTAAAATAGAAGGGCAGTCAATCTTATTATGAATAATATTACGTAAGAATATAAGAGAATGCATTTCCCTTCTATCTTTTAGACTCAACATTTTATGCCTAGTTAATAGTTGTTCATGTGGCTCTCCAATAACCGGGTAAATGCCATCAATCTTAAAGGATACGTACTTTAAAAATTTGTGTTGAATACTTTCTAAATGATTACTATATGTTTGATACTCAGGATTTCACATTATACTAGCATATTCTATCTTAGACAGAACAAAAGAATTAAATAGTAAAAATAAAACATCAGTGTCATTAAACCCTCGTGAATGCCTTATAACGAAACCAAGGTTTTTGTAACTAGAAAGTACAACAGCATTAATATGAAGATTAAAGCTCAGCTTTGAATCAAAAATAACTCCTAAATCTTTAAATTCAGTTACTCTATTTAGAGACATATTATTGAGTGTATAATTGTAAATATACGGTTCAGTTTTTTTTTGTGAAAGACAGAACGTTACACTTTTGTACATTCACTGCCAAGTTATTTTTTACACACCAATCATTAATTTTATTCAAATTTATTTGCAATTGAAGGGAATCGCAGATAGAATTAATATCACAATAAATTTTCAAATCATCTGCATACAGCAGACAATTGACGTCAATCATATCTACAATATCGTTGATAAAAATAACGAAAAGAAGTGGCCCAAGTATGGAACCCTGTGGTACGCCAGATGAAGCAATGAATTCGCCAGACTTGAAACCACGGTATTCCACGTATTGGCGCCTGCACTGTATGATGAAAAAAGTTTAGACAGTTTATCAGAAAAACCAAACTGCTTAAGTTTATACAAAAGAATACCATGATCAAGACTGTCGAACGCCTTACTAAAATCTGTATAGATGACGTCAACTTGTCCACCAGAATCCACAGATTCGGAAATGTACTGTGTTAAGCAAAAAAGATTAGTAGTGGTAGACCGACCCTGCATGAAACCATGCTGAAAGTCGCTAATATAATCAACCCATGAGTGCTAGCATAAATTGCTTTATGCATTTCAAAAGCCTTGGAAAAGTTAGAGATAATCGTGATAGGTCTATAATTAATTACAGAGTTTTTATCACCTTTCTTAAAAACAGGACAAATTCTTGAATGTTTCCACACATCTGGAAATGTGATGGAATTTAAACAAAGGTTAAAGATTTTCATAAGAGGACAGGTAAACACTACAGCACAGTCGCGTAAGATGAAAGCAGGTATGCCGTCAGGACCAGAGGTAAATTTAGGTTTGATTAGTTTTAAAATATCAAATACTTCATTTTCGGAAAAATTTCCAAGGGAGAAGGTATTATTTGTAACATTACCGTACTCATCAGGAACAATTAAGATATTTGAAGAAAAGCTAGATTTAAAGAAGGATGCAAAAGCATTTGTAATGTCTGCAGGTTGGCTGAAATCAGTATTATCAAACCTGATTGTGTCCGGTAACGAATTAACACACCTTTTACCATTCACATATGACCAAAATTTTTGAGGATCGCAACGAATATTGTTTTGAATGTTATTTAAAAAACTTTTATATGCCATATTAACATCTTTTTTTAATTTTTGAGCGAAGACATTCGAAATTGACGAGCGTGTTATCGTTTTTTGTACGGTTATATTCTTTCAATAGTTTAGCTTTGTGTTTTATATCAGAAATTATATTTTTAGAGAACCACGGTGGATATTTTCTAGGCCGAGAAATTTGTTTAGGAACACACAATTCAAATATATTATTAATTACTCTGTAAAAGTGATCACATGATTTATTACAATCCGTATATTCGTCCAAAAAAGACCAGTCAGTTAAGCTTAGCTGTTGGTATAAAAGGACAAAATTGGCCGTACGGAAATTGTAAGTTAGTTCAGGACTAATCAAGATGTTCTCACTCTTCGCCAAATTATGCGCGATAGTTAAGTTTAACGCAGGATGGTGAGGATCTTCGGGTAACAATATATCATAGGCTTTAATAACTGTGCAAGGTCTATTACATAAAACTAAATCTAAAAATCACCGTTTACGTTAGGTACATTATTATATTGATTAAGCTCAAATAAATTGCTAAACATATTTAAAGATAACTGTTTGTCTGTGCGAATATTATTATAATTGAATTCCGGTATATTAAAATCACCCACAAAATAAATATCAACATCAAAAATATAATCTAAAGTTTTATTATGTTCAAAATACAACATAAATGCTTCATGTTATGCAAATTATGCAGTTTCATTCGTTTTATCGGAATTTAACACATGAGTAATAAGTTCATCATCAGGCAAGATCTCATAACCCAAATCCAGCTACTAACATCATTTCCAGAGATTATTTTGTATCCAGGAAGAATTAAAATTATTTGTTGCATAGAAGAGACTGTGATATTCAGTTTGTTTGAGTGCATTTTCTTCAGGCCACGGTTTATTCCAACACTTCTTGAAGAGATCTCTGGAATATTGTTCCAAGCTTCGGCGGCATTGTATATTGCGTCTTTGATAGTGAACATTTTCCTATAATTTTTCAAATCCGCATCTGTCTCGGAAATAAGGCCTTCGATATAAGTCTTTCTGTAGTGTCTCTTGAAACTTTCTATCACGCCCTGATCCATAGGTTGAGTTAAGGACGTAGTATTTGCTGGTAAAAAGTGACACGTTATTTTACCATCTTTAGATATCAGCTCTTCAACTGGATGAGTTGGCTCATTATCCATTAAAAGCATAGCTTCTTCAGATAAATTATTTTTGCGAGATATTTGCTGACTTCAGGAAGAAAACATGATTTAAACCAGTCAACGAAAATATCCTGACTCATCCAGGCACTTTTCTGGGCACGGTATTTCATTGGCAAGAAACCGAAGTCCATATTCTTGAAAGCTCGAGGTTTTTTTTGCTTTTCCAATGACCAAAAGTGGAAGTCTGTGTTCACCACTGGCATTGGCGCAAACCATAACAGTTTTTCGCTCTTTCTGAGCTTTGTAGCCAGGTGCTGTCACCTCTGAGGACGAGGCCAAAGTTCTTTGAGGAAGAGCCTTCCATTTTAATCCAGTTTTATCACAATTGTATATTTGACTTCGTGTTAAGTTCCGATTTTTAATTTCTGCTTAAAGTTTATTAACATATTCTGACACAACAGCAAATTCCATGACGATTTTTGATTTATCCAGCCAACCAGTACTAGCTTTGAATAAGGGATCACATAATAGCATTTTTTTATTAAAATCTCACATGATTGCATTTTTTTTATTAAAATCCAATGCCTTCTGCTGAATCTAGGTTCTGATAATGGAATACCCTGACTTCGTCCTTGGGCAAACCAATAAAAAACTACCTGATCTAATTCATCATGCTTGGATAGCTTCATTGTTTTTCTGCGAATAATTTCACCATCAGTTGATTCCATTTTACTTATGTGATCCTCTATCTTGTCACCACACATTATCTAAAGAGAGCTGTGAATCTGGTAGCTGTGTAGGTGATAGATCTTATGGTCATCGTTTTAAATGTAATGAATTGTTCTGTTGCTAGATATTCAATGATTATTAACCTTACGTTTTATATTTGAATAGGTACAGTTTGTAAAAGAAGTGTTTGTCGTAGTAGCTAAATATCTATTTTTCATTTACCATTATACCTAAGGAATAGGAATCGTACATGCGAAAATATTAAGTCGCTTTTGGGAATCTGATGCTTAACTGAAAGGTACTTATAGTTAATATTTTATGCATAAAATAAAGTAATCATTGGTTTTCCACTTATTTAGATTGTTACAAAATTTGCATAATTCTGAATTTTGACTTAGAATTTGTTTTTTTTTTTAATTATGGTTTTTAAGTTTTTTATGTACTATTTAGGGGGGATTCTTAAAATCCATCAAGCAACTGTGGGGTATCCACATCGAGCATGGAGTCGAATTAGTAGAATACAAAAAATTACTTCCTAACACTATCTATTATTCAGGTTGCTTGCGAAAGAACTTTTTCCAAACTAAAATATATCTTCAGATTATTATCTGATCTTCAAAGTCATCTTGGATCACTCATGTTAATGGCTGAAGAAAGAGATGTAATTTAAAAATTGACAAATTAGATTAGTTGCCAAAACTGGCAAAAACGTTAGGAATCTCCTTACCCAATGTCGTAACCCAAACAACACAAAAACATCCTATTGATGTCCATTGGATGGTATCCAATGGATATAGTACCCACAATGGACGTCCACTGGATTATACATTTGTCACAACTAGGGACACATCCATAGATGGTCCAGTAGGGACTTCCATAGGTGGTCCAGTTGATGTCCATGTATATCCACTGGATATTTTTTTGCGTACATTCAGTGGATATGCAGGTATGGACATCCACCGGATGTCTAAGTACGTCCAGGTACGGCGAGTGGATCTATTTTTGCGTACATCCAGTGGATATTCTGATATGAATATCCACTGGATGTTCAAAATGTATCTATTAACGTCCAATGGATCTTATGTGCTGTATAGGAATGTGTGCCAAAATTTAAGAAAGTAATTATAGTCAGAATTACATATTTGATTTTACATTTTTTTTATGTATTTTAAGTTAAGAGTTGACTGTTTTTGTTTTTTAATGTTTTTTTTATACCAATTTAATTAATCTCTTATTTTTGTTATGTACATTGTACAAAAAAAATATTTTCATTCTTCATATTGTAAGTTTTTCAATAAAAATATATAAATAAGGTATTTTTTTTCACCAACAAAAATGTTAGCGCCTCTGGTCGACTAGGAGTCCGCGCCTTTTTTTAAGCCAGTCCAGACCTTATTAATTATTATATTTGTAACTGTTCCTGTCGTTGACCAACAATTTTTTTAATTATTATTTTATGTTGTTTGGCTGACATTGACCTTTAGAATAAAATTACTAAAAATTGTAAGTGACAAAAGAATAATAAATAAACATACTGTAAACTTGTTAGTTTTTAATAAACCTGTTGTCGTGAAATAGTCTTTTATCTACAATAGTTACTCTTAATACGGTATAGAATGCTATTATCTATTTTCTCTTATATGAAAAGAAAGTTATAAATTTATAAGAGTAATTAAATCATCCAATAAATGACTAATGAAATAATTAGAATACTTTGGTTCCCATCTGTCTGCGAGTAAGCGGCCGAAGAGTATGCAACTAGGTGTATCAACACCTACTTGTGTTTGTTTGGTTGCCTATCAGTGGTTACATTTTAAACCCAGTTAACTTTATATACATTTATATTAAATAATTATGGCTTATACTGTAATCTAATCAGCAATCATTTTTGCTTGCTATGATAATGGAATATATATATTTTTTTAATTTCATGTTAAATATTGTAATTTTCCTATTTTATACCGAAATTATATTTAGGGCCGATTTTTCACCTCTGGGTAAGTTATAAAACAAGATGATTAGAAGTGGCTTTATTTCGACATTTTATTTATGACTAAAAAATATATATTTCTTCTTATTTCGTTTTATTTATGACTAAAAAAAATATATATTCTCATTCTAATCTTCTAGTGAATGACCAGTAACTTACTCAGAGGTGAAAATCGGCCGCTAGTACCTTACACACAGCGAATCCTACCGAAAACTTTTTTCGAGAATATCTTTTAACTTAACAAACGACATTTCTGGATGTCGGAATGTTACCTACAATACGTGCCATTTCGTAGCACGTAATATTGTTATATAATTCATTTTTTTTTTAATGCAAATTTTCAAAAAACCAGAATTAAATTATAATTTTCGGAATGCTGATTTTCACTTATTATACAGTGTGTAACAAAAGTATGGAATAAATTAATGTTCTCTGTTAATGCAAGATTATCGAAAATTTTAAAATGACATAATCACAATTTGCGGCGTCATTGAGATTTTTGAAATGGATCCATATTTTTTTATGTTTTCAGTAGTCTCCAATTCTCTATTCAACTATATGCTATATCTCAATAAATTGTTACAGAAAAGTCTGCAGCGCAAACATAGATATGCACCTAATAACTAATAAAAGAAAACCACAGAGAGATGGTAAGGCCCGCGCGGCAAGGGTAGTATTGCCGATAAGTCCCCAGTTTTCTGCGAAACCGTATCTAGACTACTAGTATCTCTTCCAATGAGTAGATATGATGCAAACGATCACAAAAATTTGCCATGCACTAATTCATTTCATTTATGCTTAATTGTGACCAGAATGCAGAAATCACATTCTTTCCGCGGTCTTATTCTTTCCCCAACTAGACTAGTAAGTGTATACATCAAATATTAGTTTCGATAATTAGGTAAATATTAAAAATATTAAAGAAATTAACTAAAGCAGAAAAAATAAATATTTTTTTCACATCTGAATTAACAAAGAAAAAAACCCAAAATGGAAATATAGTATAATAACTCAAAAGGCCTCCGTCATATTAAATATTTGACCTGATGTCAATTTACAACTTGGCAGTGATTAATCGGTCAATGAATTCTCGTATATTCGAAATCATATCTGACGCTGACGTAACTGTTCTGTCGAATAACATGTCTGCAAAACCTTTTCTTTCGCTCAAAAAAAAAAAAAATTCTTGTGTTCCAGTTGAAGCAGGCGCCGATCGCAATTTTCTTTCAATTTTTGTCAATTTTGAAGTATTTGAAGTTGTTCAGAGAAGAACTTGTAGACATGACTTCTGTTTTGGGCGAGTCGAAAAGAAATTGTTTGCTTGCCAATAGAATTTATCACCAATGGTATACTGAAAGAAGGCTCTCTGAAGTTAACAGCTTCCAAAACTTGCTTCATAGATTTGTGGAAACTGGCAATGTACAATATAAAAAAAGTGAACAGTAAAAAAATTTGCGAACGAAGAAAATGAGTCATCTGTGGTGCTGGCAACGATTGAGGATCCCCATATTAGTCAGAGAGAAGGGAGCGCATTAGTAGGAATAAGTTGACGTTCTGTTGGTCTAGTCTTAAAAAAAAAGTTTCATGCATATCACATTCAAATGCACCAGGAACTAACTGATGACGATTTTCAAAAGTGTCAATCGTTTTATAATTGGTCCATAGGTAAAGTACAAGAAGATGCTACTTTCTTCAATAATGTTTTATTCACTAATGTGATGAGGCAACTTTTCATAAAAATGGGTTTGTTAACAAGCACAATTTCCATTATTTGCTTCGGAAAATCCTCAACATACAACAACTTAATATAATTCAAAAAGTTCTAAATTGAAAAATCATTTTTGGCCACCTTGTATATTTTTAAAAGGTGAAAATGATTCAGAAACATCACACACGTTTCGTAACTGGTATATTATTTTTTCTTAAAATCCATAATTGTGACTGAAGTGATTTGTTCAATACGCATCCACAGATTGCATTATTTCCAAAAAAAAAAAATCGTTACATCCAAGTAGAAGTGTATGAAGACTAGAAGGAGGCTTAACAAAATGTGCTGATATACATGATATTTTATTCTAAAAAAAAGGCACTTCACCATATAGAATCGTCTTGGCTCACCCTGTATATTCGAAAATAATGTCCGATTATAGGTTTTTTAGCTCAAGTTTACTTATGGTTTTTAATAAACTGGCGTCATAGAACTCTTATCGAAGTAAAGCAATATTGACCACCCTGTATAGTGCGTCCCTCGATTGAATTCGCAATAGGTGAAATGGACTACAAATTTTAGAATTTTATATGCACACTTGGGGTTCATCCCTGCTTATCTGAAAAGTGATTTTGGGTGTACTTTTTTTTTAATCACGTAGGGCATGGCAGGTAAGCACAAACTACTTTCTTTTTAGGGAAACTACCTTTTCTGTAAGATATATAACAAAATGTCAGTAAGGAAAGTTATTCCGGTTAAAAAGTTATACTCCTGTGGAAAATTTCAAAGATTCGTCTACTTTGATGATTTTGATGTTTTTAATTTAAAAATTTAAAGTTGATTTGAAATTAACTGATCTATAATGTTCAAAAAAAAACTTAATTAGTTATTTAGTTAATAGTTATTTTCATCCTTTGTGCTATGGATATATCTCCGAAATGATCCCAAGATCAAAATCATCAAAGTAGACGGATCTTCTTGAAATGTTGTATAGGAGTATAACTTTTTAATCTAAATAACTTTCCTTACTGAGTTTTACATATCTTCAAGAGAAAAGGTACTTTACTTAACAAAAAAGAAGTTTTTGCTTAACTGCCATCGCCTACAGGATTAGGAAAAAAAAAACAAAAATAGACCTAAAATTACTTTTGTAAGGAATAAACCTCCATATGCGCAAAACAATATTTCCGGCACACACTGTTTAGGTACGTAAGTAGTTATTTTCTTTTGTCTTTTTTTCTGAAATAAAATAATTATGTCGTGTTCACATGTGCATTTCAGTACTGGTATGAACAGGGTGAATACTAAACCCGCTAGATTTCTTTATCAGCCCATCTAGCATCACGTAGTCGTAATAGAAACAGTAGCACCATTCAATTTTAGTAGAAACTATAGTATTTAAAACGTATAAAAAATATTTTAAACGTTAAAAAAAAAACTAATTTAAAAAAAAAACACGTTTTGTTTTATTTGAGAAAAAAACGTGGAATTTGCCAACCCTGCAGTCCTCTGAGTGTCACAAAATAAAATCAGTTTCTTTCCTCTGTTTGTTAAATAACCGTTTCCTGTAAACCCTGTATTAAAGACCAATAATTATACATTCAGGTAAACTTGTATTGTATTATAAAAGATGTAGTTATATCACATAAAAATACAACTACATAAATATATATCAACTCTACTCTACTAAAACATATTTCCCAGATTCTTGAATATGAAATTAATCATAATTATAGAAAAAAAGGAAAATGCAACTTTCAAAGTGTAGGACATGAAATAATTATAGCTCCGTATTTCTATAAATAGACATACATTTGACGGTATCTTGTTTGCAGGAAAGATTGCGCGTAATGTAGGTAGCAGAAAAATCAGCCTGCCATTAGTTCTATTAGACACGCTAATAATGTTTTTATGATTTATTTTAATATTACCATTTAGCTGGTGTGCTAATCTTGAATATAGTTAGATATTGTTTTAGGTAGAAACTAAATTTAGCGGTTCAATTTAAAAATCCACTAGAAAATATGTTTTTTTTTTGGAAGCTAACACTGATGGACAAAGAATAATAAATAATTACTTACAAACAATTAATAAAAATTGCGTAAATAAACAGAAAACTACAAAATTAGACAAAAAATACAAGTAAAAACTAAAAACCTACAGATAAATATATTTAATATCATTGCAAAACTATATTTGAAGCACGATTACTTCGTGCATTTCTAAATTTTGGCATGAAACATTCGATTATGTGACAATACCAATAACAGCGTAATTCCGATTAGTAACCGTTTATTATATGAGGGAATATTTATATTTGTCTTATGGGTTTCACGCACATCAGATGATTATTTCTAGCAGTCAGCCTGGATAGATGGAAATCAATTAAAGCTACGATGGTCTCAGACTTAATTTCATTATGTATGACAAGAAAATAATAGAATGTATAGTTTATCTCCTAATTAAAGCTGTTCATATTATATTTATATCATACACAAAAAATCTCTACGGGGTAGTTACCCCGTAAGAGATTTTTTTGTGGAGGAGATACTAAGAAAAGGTAGCTGATTTGAAAGAGAACCTTTGGATGCTCAATGGTGGAAATGTGTATGGAATAGATAGAAATTCATACGACAGGTGCATATTCCAATTTAGATCTAACAAAAGTTACGAACAGCACTCGCATTGTCTCAAGAGATTTAAAATGTTTCATGTTAACGAATTAGGAAACCAAGAGTCTTGTAAACAGATGCTATTATTATTATTGATATGATCCGTAAAAGAGAGTTTGGGATCAAAAGTAACACCAATATCTTTTATTAAAGCCGATCGCGTTAAGATGGACCCACCGAGAGTATAATCAAATAGTAGCAAATCATTTGGAATTTGTCAAATTCGGACTAGGGTTTTTTGAATTGCAGATCCTTTTTACGAAATTTGTATTTTTCAATTTTCTCGAATAATAGAATCTATAATGATTCAAGAATGATTATATGCGCCCCAAGGAACTTTAAAAATTTGTTAAACGTTTCAAGAAATTAGAATTTTTTCTTGGGTAAGTGGTTTTGGCTTGGTCTTCTAGGAGACTACAAGCTACATTTTTAAATATATTAAATTTTGTGGCACTCATATGAGAATATGTCAAATGGAGATCCTATTGATATTGGACAGAATGAGAGTAGGGGCTCCCCAGTTAGGGTCTCCGTTACAAAATTATATTTTTTCAAAAATTTTAGATACGTGAAAAAATAGTGCCTACATAGATCTGAAGTTTTATTCAAATGATGAAATTCTACAGAATGTCTAATAAAAAGAAAAAATCAATTAACTTGTCTGAAGTTTAAAGAGGGTCATTGATTCCATACATAAATTAGACATAATAGCAAATTATATTACAGTTAAATTTAAATAAAAATATAAAAAATCCTACTTATTGGAATGTAAGCTTTTGACTATTAACTACGTTACGTAGGTACCGTCATTAGGTCGGTTTAATTAAATTTGGGTTTTTACGTATCCATCATAAAATATGATAATTATTTAATTTAATAGATAATAACACTACTTACGCTCAAACTGAAGTAAAGTTTATCTACACAGGCATGTTTTGTTCACACCATTCTGGTTCTAGAATCATATTATGTCCTTATTCTACTCACCATTCGTCTATTTCTATCAGAGAAAAAGTTGGATGGGTAACCGAATTCTGGTTACAACAAAACACGCCTTTATACACGATGACCTAGTAATTGGAGATATTGCAGATAGAAGTCGTTGTATGCAGAGAAGATAACATTACTCTTCTGCTTATCAGATTTGACTATTATACAGGGTTTGAAGAGATCGTGATACCGCTTAGTTGTAGGTTTTTGACTACAAATCAAGTCGATTCAACGAAAAAAAGTGGGGGTTTAACTTTTTCCAAGATACAGGGTGTTAAAGTCAAAAATATTTATTAATTTTTTGTCTTTGTTTCAGACGTATCGATTTAAAATTTTTCTTAATTAAATCCATTAAATTACCTAAAAATAAATAACAAAGCACTAAATTCAAATGTAGGTTTTGTATGATCGTACAAGGTCTGTTATAAATTGAAAACGTCTATAACATGTCGCAGTTTAAATAAATAAATAAGCAGATATACGTGTAAGAAGAACCTCCACCATTTCCATACATCGCAATTGAACATTTATGGATTCAACTATTCATGAAAATTTTTCCTACAGATATGGATATTTTTCACGAATTTCCTTAGCCATACACAGTCTTGAATGCCAACGAACAGCACAATTTTTTTTAGTTGACGCGGTGAATGGTTTGTACGATCTTCGCTAATTTATTTTCCAGTTATCAGAAACTTCTGCGGACCATGTGAAAAAAAATTTCAAACAGTTTTGAATAATAATCCGGGATTTAATACTATGTGTCATATAGTGGACCTTTTTACAGGCAAATAAGTGGACTTTCTTGATGTAAATGTGGCTTCTTTCAGAAATTTTCAATATTTTAAATACGTTCCAGGTATGTCTGTAGACGAGAAACGATCGTTTTCAGACTATAAATTGATTTTTAATGACAGGCGCCGGAATCTAACTCCAGATTGTTTAGAACAATTACTAATAATATACTTTTAGTCCAGTCCCACAAAATAATTGTCATGTGCAATAGTGTTTTTTTGCTAAATTTTCAGCGATCTTCTAATTTTGGATATTACAAAAATCACCCGTCAAAAGCATATTATTTATTTTGTATTGTATATCATTTTTGCACATGAGAATATTGATGGTTCACTCACGAGCAGATTTCTCCCCTGATATTCGCGAAATAACTGCCTGAGTTGCAGTCTCTAATCATCAGCTTTGTACGAAAACTCTTTGTGAAAATCATAATAGTCACAGCATAAGAAGATTCCTTATCGGTGATGGTGTAACACACATATGTTAAATGCATTTTTTGGCAAAACTAAACAAGTGCAAAAACGTGCACTTCCCACATGTGCGTGCTACACCATCGTTATGGTCTAGTGTTTTGAAGGAACTGAAATTTAAAACCCTACATTTAGGAACTGAAAATATAATTAACACGTTTTTTAAAAGTCTCAATAGTTGTATGCATTTTTAGATTTATAAATCCAGTAGTTATTAATTGAAGATTTCTGAATTTTTTCATTAAATGAACTAACAATTCGCTTAAAATGCATACAATTTTGTCACACTGCACTGGTATAAAACAAAGAAAAAAAGTTTTAAATCCATGTACAATAAGCGATTCTACATAGTAAAATAGTATGATTTTATCCACGTGTAAACGGTTTTCTAACGTGTATAAAATTTATAGTTAATTAAGTAATAAAATCGTGCAAATATTAGTTTATATTTTTCGAATAGGTACTTTAATTAATCATATCAAATATCATACGTGCCCATAATTTTGTTGCGAAATTTTGTATGGTTTGTTGTTGTCAGAAAAGCACATTCCGGTTACTTCGTGCATTTCCATGATTTAGCATAAAACTTTCGATTATGTGACAAAATTTTATAGAAAATGTAATTTTATTGTCGCTAGTTTTTAGGAATTTATATACAATTTAATAACAAAATTAATAAAATACGTACATCCATTTACGTAGTAAACAAAAACTACGGCTCTGGAAAATAATGTTTCCCGAAAGATAATCAAGAAATTTGTAAGACAGTTTGTAACCTTTCAAGAAAAAAAACTTCTTTATTAAAACTGATTCGCATGATATGTGCATATCATGCGAATATGCGTGTCCATACTGTCCATCTTATCTTATTTTTTTCCTCTCATAAACATATGTTAGGTAACAACATCGTTTGCAAGCACTCCTCATATTTATATTTTGTGGCTGAAATGTTTCCGTCACGTTAGGTGCGTTCTTTCCATCCAAAATCTCATCAATATGAGATTAACTAATATTTTACTAACTTTTAAAAAACATCAAATTACGAGTTGTGATATATCCCCTTCTTATTTACCAATTCGTGTTCTGTTGTTGACGATAAAAAATATAACATACCTAACATGAAACATTAAAATACCAAATTAGAGTTGAATTAGCACAAATTTCTGCACACGAAAAATTTTTGTTACAGAAATATACATGAAATTAAGTTAACCTAACCTTAGAATCGTTTACTGACTGACCAAATGTTAAAGATAACATTTTTTCCTTTCCATTCATGTGAAGTGAGACGAGATACTGAAATATAAAATAGGTTGTGCAGATCGGGAAGAGGGTTATTGAGAATTCTCAGCTAATATCAAAATGAGCTAACTAAAGAAAACAGTAACATTCCTACCGAAACTGAGATCCACTGAAATCTCTTGAGATCTCAGTTGGAAAGAATGCACCTATTGTCGGGCTTTTTCTAATATTACGAAATCTGAAAGCCAGGCAAAAAATTGATATTCTGAATTAATTCGAGATGGATATTACTATTTTCGTGATAATTTCTATTGTATTCGTAAATACAGTAATAATGATACATGCTTGCTTTCCGACCCTATTTATGTGGACTATTTTAAATCTGCTTTAATTATGACTGTGGCTATCATACTCTTATGTTTTCTCACAAGATGTATAAACGTTCAGGCCCGCCATCAATCAATGCGGTCCTGGAAGATATATAAAACAAATTTTTAATCGTAACAGTTGTCAAGAGAGCCTTTTCATCGTGACTAGTACACTTAAGTTTATTTCTGTAAACAATGAAAATATAGAGGTTTAGCCAGGTTTCCTTTACACATGGTATAAAACAAATAAAAAATCATAACAATTGCCAAGAGAGACTTTTCTTCTTGGTGTATAAAACAAATGGTAAATATTGGTTTTTCGTCTTCATGTATAAAACTGATAATATTTATATTTTAACAATTCCGAAGAGAGACATTTTGTTTTGGTATATCAGACAAATAATAAGAGCATTTGCTTCTAGGTTATTGAATGAAATAGTAAATCGTAACATTATTCAAGAGAACCTTATACCCTTGGTATTTAAACAAATTGCAAATTGTAACAGTTGCTAGCAAAAATAATATCGCTTTGGTATATAAATAAAATAGTAAATCATAACTAAGACAACCTTATACTCTTGAAATATAAACCTAGTTTAATAAAAACGATTGCCAAAAGACCCATTTCGTTTCGACGTGCATTAGGGAACCTTGTGATACTCCGCTTCCTCAGTTTGTTTGTTGTTATAATAGTTGTACCTTGTACCATAGATTAGTTATATATTAATCTATGATTATATCTAAAGGCCATGTCTTAGGTAGTTATTTCGCGCATATCAGTGGTGGAATCAGTTCGTGTACGAACACATCAATATCTTCATGTGCAAAAAAAGATATACAATAGAACATAGACAATTGTAATGAAGTGATTTTTCTGGTAACCATTTTCGGATGTAATAAGACTTAATTGGGTTCATCTTTCACTTTGGTACACTCTGTATACTATCACTAGTAGGAATGTTTCTGTTAAAACCGTTTTGAACCAGAATTCAAGTTTTTTTAGAAGTCCAGTATGTGGAATAACAATTATTTACTAAACATTATTGTTTCAAACTGGTTTATTTTCAGGGTAATCTTTAGTTATTTTATTATCTCAATGTATATAAACCACTTGTAGTATTTTTGCTAAACAGCCGCCAAGTAAGACGTTCATAGTTGAATTTAATTTAGTTTAAATCAAAACCAAGTTGAGAATAGTTCATAATGATAAAAGAATACGCTTCTATTTTTGTTTAAATAATTTATAGAATAAATTATCGGATTTATAGTGAAATATTAATTCATGACCGTTTTTAAAGATTTCTTTTTGTAAATATAGTTTTAAAATTATGAGAAAGCGATTCCCGGCGTCGGAATATTTTATAAACGTATGTTTATGTTAAATATCGCAGGGAATTTGGTTATGCACAGTACGCCAAGCTTGCTTGAAATACATTTACGACGCGCGCAATTTATTCAGAATCCTTTGAAACACGTAGGCACGTGACTTTCTGGTGGGGGATCTGTGAATAAAACCGCACGCACGAGGCAAGAATAGCATCTTCTGACAACTGGTCAGACACTCTGGCCGTACCGTACAAGTCGCTCCCGAACTCCAGTGTGCTCCGACGAATCCTTCAGTGGTAAGAATTATTTTTCACAGTTTTTCAAGTAAATCCGGGTTATCTATTTTAACTACGAGCATATCGGGATTTCATTAGTAGATATCGCACGAGTGAGATTTTTCTCTAGAACTGTGAAAGGAATCTCACCATGCCCCGGGAAGTAATACATGAACTGTGCTGTTCAGCGCGTGTAAGGTTTTTTCTCTAGAACTGTGAAAGGAACCTTACCGTTCCCCGCAGCGTAATTGTCAATCGGTAGCCACTATATCTGAGTAGTGAAACAAGAAGGCTCGCAGATAAATGTGATAACCCCTCGTTTTATCTATACTTAGTGCGAAAATACGCTTTAACTGCACCCGCATATCTCTGGTCTAGTTAGCTCAAGAGACAGTGTGCTTTAAAGACGCGAATTAGTAAAATTGGAGCCAAGTGCTATATCACGAGGTCAGCATCAAGCATATCGGGATTTCATTAGTAGATTCAGCACGAGTAAGGTTTTTCTCTAAAACTGTGAAAGGAACGTCACCGTGCCGTGGGAAGTATGCACTAACTGTTCTATTCAGCAGGAGTAAGGTTTTTCTCTAGAACTGTGAAAGGAACCTCACCGTGCCGCGTTTCGTAATATCGTAACCATATTGTTTGATATTTGTATTTACTAGAGACATAAGTCGCTGATCTACAGATATAGCACATCCGCTAGTAGCCCGTCATATATACCGTCTGTCCCTGGATTGACATCCTTCCGTTGTGTCACGCCTGCACTCCGTAACCACAAGCACCTGGATGGTTCTGAACCGCCCGTCTGCTGTAATTCCACCTTAAGCACCAGTGACCATAGAGTCACTAACCGCTTGCCATAGACCCCAGCAACCGTAGATTGCTTTCATAACTGCTTTTAGTAATTATTTTGATATTGTTTGCTTATAAGCAAATATCGTAAATGTAGTCTCCGAAACTTCACCGTATCATAAACCTCTTGCTTTGTTCCTAGACCGTATCGTTTGTAGATAAAAACTAGTATTTACAGGGTTTTTTTTGTTTTTTTAATAAAGTTGTATTTATATTTTTTTCTGTGTATTTGGTTTTTTCCTTCAATGAATTCAATCATGAATAAATAGAATAAGTACCGTTTGCATTCTGACTTTTATTTAAAGGCAAAGGTATAAGTAATAAAGTTTATGTGAACACCGAGAATCATTCTCGGCAGGTAAGGTGAAGTTGTCCATTGCTACGCAAACGACAACCACACACACAAACCGCCTGGCATTCCGTTTATTCACTGAGTTACCCTAGCTTCTATCATACCGCTGATAGAATAAAGTGGTGTTCCTACACTTTAAAACAGGAACTGGCACTCGAGACCGTTACCGAAATAAAAAAGTTCAAAACTACAGCTACTGTACTGTAGGGTGCCAGAGTGACACGAAACCCACGCAAAATAAGCATTTTAGTGGTGGGTGAGTAGTACGTCACGTAATATCATCTTACCTTATACTTTTAAGGTGTGATTTTTGTAAAATTAGAGGAACGCTGAACATTTATAAGAAAAACACTATTGCACTATAACAGCTTTTTTTTTTTTGTACTAAAATAAAAGTATATTATTAATAATTGTTCTAAATGATTTGAAGATTTCGGCGCCTGTCATTAAAAATCTATTTGTAGTCTGAAAACGACTGTTGTACGTCTACAGACATAACTGGAACGTACTTAAAATACTGCACGTCGATTTTCGCGTATTACAGCATTTGGAATAAAGTTCTATGCCATTAAACTCGTTTCAGGTTGTTTTGTCCACGGTATTTTGTGAGGAGACCCGTGGAATAATTTTTTCATAATAGCATAATAAAATGCCTAAAACTGTATTTATCGAAAGGCAATTGCAAACTGATGATTGTCGAGGTCACAAGCTAACACGTGTTCAATTGCGATGTATGTAGGTGGTGGGGGTTCTGTCGTATGTCTGCTTGTTTATTTATTTGAACTGACATACTGTAGTTGTTTTCAATTTATAACAGACCTTTTATGATCGTACAAAACCTACATTTGATTTAGTGCTTTGTTATTTAGTTTTAGGTAATTCATGTAGGTTTAATTAAGGAAAAATTATTTTAAGACTTTTCAGTAATTAAGTAGGTGCTAATCTTCTACATTTAAAATATAGTTCTTTGTTTCTTCACTGTTTCAATTCATTATGCAAGTACATACTAAATGTGCTGTACTTTGCAAGGAAATAGTAATATACAATAAAATAACATAAGAGAAGGTTATTAATTAATTCCTAAAAAATCATGTAGTATCATTGCATTTCACAATATTTATTCTCATTTTATTAGTTATGGGAGACTTGTATACAGGGTGTCCCAACCAAAAGTAGGCACCCTGAATAACTTTGGAGATAAAATTTTTTTTTGAAAAATTGGTGAAACACGTCGACCATGTTTCCAAGGAGGGCATATTTTAATGTAATACTTGTATACCTATCATCATCCCTCTACCCTACACGGCCACCCCTTCAAAAAATTCAAATGGCAAGGGGGGGTCGAGTGATACATCTTTTGAAAGGTCTTTCAATTCCCTACATAACTGTGTATTTTTTTTTTAATTTTTATCGATTCGTTCTTAAGAAAAATAATTTTATTTTTGATGATTACACACAATCGAAATCGTTTAAAAAATCTAAAATACACGGCACTGGGTATTGGAATTTATGAAAAAACTACATTTTTTGGTGCTCTCAAATCAACACGAGAGTTTTTTCGACAAAAACACTTTCCTTGTCCGTTTAGTTTTAGAAAAATAAAAGACTCATAAGTATTTGATAGTCCTTGAACATTAATTTGTTCACAACCAATTTTAAATTGAGATACATTTTACCAGAGTGAGTTCTCAAAATGGTTTATACCTTTCAGGAGATAATAGAAATTGTCAGCATTTATTTTAAAAACGATAATTATTGTGCTAGAGTTACGGAGCGCATATTCAATAGAAATCACCCAGATAGAAGGGTTAGTTCTCAGTATGTTTTACAATTATTGACAAAATTTATGGAAAACTGTAGGAAACAAAAAGCAATAACCTCAGCGACTGATTAGGAATGACGCAGTCGAAGTGGCAGTTCTGGGTCATTTGCAGATGGATAATACTCAATCGATCAGGAAAGTACCTGAGGCTTCCGGTGTATCACGAAGCAGTGTTCGTCGAATTGTAAAGGCCCACAAATTTCACCTATATAAATTTAAATTGGTACACGGATTAAACGAAGATGATCGTCGGCTTGAATTCTGTGAGATTTTTAGTGAATAATTAAACGGTAATGCCAATCTACTGTACAATACGTGTTTTTCTGATGAATCGACATTTCCGTTAAATGGGGATGTAAACAGGCAAAATTGTAGGTATTAAAGTGAAACCAATCCACATTTGTTCATGGAAACTCATACCCAAAGACCTCAGAAGTTAAATGTTTGGGCTGGCATCTTAGGGGATCACATTGTCAGGCCGTTTTTTATTCCTGACAATTTAAATGGCGAAAGGTACCTCGCTCTGTTAGAAAATAACATCGACCTAATGATTACCCAAATCCTCGAAGAAGACGATAATCTTTTAGAGGGCGAACTGTTTTTTCAACAGGATGGGGCATCCCCACATGTTGCTATAGCAGTCCGTCAATTTTTGAAGAAGAGGTCCTGTGGAGTGGCTCGCTAGGTCACTCGATTTAACTCCCTTGGATTTCTTTCTGTGGGGACATTTGAAATCGAAGATATTTGCAACAAAACTCGCATCTCTGGAAGTGTACGTGAAAGAATTGTTCAAAAATGCCGTTTATTGACTCCAGATGTGTTCAGAAATGTTCATACAGAATTTCAAGACAGATTATACTACTGTATGGAAGTCGGTGGTGGTCATTTTGAACAATACATACGATAATTTAAACTACTTTTATTTTTATTTTCCGAACCTAAAATAATGAAATAATTATTTCTCAGGAACGAATCGATAAAAGTTTAAAAAAAATTCACAGTTATGTAGAGAATTGAAAGACCTTTCAAAAGATGTATCACTCGACCCCCTTTGCTATTTGAATTTTTTGAAGGGGTGGCCATGTAGGGTAGAGGGATGATGATAGATATACAAGTATTACATTAAAATATGTCCCCCTTGGAAACAAGGTGGACGTGTTTCACCAATTTTTCAAAAAATTGTTATTCAAAGTTATTCAGGGTCCCTACTTTGGTTGGGACACCCTGTATAAGCCCGTAACTGGAATGACAACCTGAGATGTGGTGTTTAGTTATATCGTTATATCTTTACCTGCGAAATCTTGTCTATATTGTTAGGTTACTGGATTTGTTAGATAATACTTAAAAGATTTGTTTTGTTAATTTTTTTATTAATGAAATAAAAAAAAATTGCCTATTTATTTTTTTAATCATAGAGAAATGGACAAATATAAATGAATGTCGCTAACTGCATACTTCATGCTTAATTATCATCACTTCCGCACAAGTTTGGTAATTTGTTCTAAAGATAAAATGTTTTTTGTTGATAGGGGTCTTAGATATCGTAGTACAATAATCAAAAAAATTCGTAGAATGACTTCGAATGACTTCGGTTATTATATTATACTTACAGTAATTTTGATTTACTGCACTTTACATACTCGTTATATTAAATCTTTCTTGCTTACCACATGTCCTACTTCTGCTTCTAGTAATGTTTTTATTATGAGTATGCAGTTATGTGTTATTTTGCAGGACAGCTGGCGCCCGGACCCCTTTTTTATTTTCTTTTCTCGCGGCGGGAATAACAGTTGGAAAGGGGCACGGAGGCGTGTAATTTCTGGTAATTATAATTTTCCGTAGATTTGTTTAATCGTTTGTTTATGACGACTTTCAGTAATTATTCTAATACATCACCTTCTCTTTTGTTTTTTACTGATAATGTTTGTCCAACTTATTTATTAATAATTGTTATAATCCATTATTAGATGGTAAAGTTAAAGTGAAAATACAGTGTTTATTTTAAAAAAGTTTCGGAGCCATAAAAGGAAAACCAAAAAAATTCCATTTTAAAAAGGGTAATCAATAATCATCCTGGTTTGATTGTACATATTGAAAGATATGACATTTCTAAAATATCCTATGAAAGCTTACCTTGAGACTTACTTTGTGTCATCAAACTTTTTGATAAAAAACCTAGGTTAAACCAGTAAGGAAAATGTTTCCAAGTGTGATACATTAGGGTGTGCCATTTAGATATCAAAAAGAATGGTCGCATTTTTCCGAGCATTTTTCAAACTGTGGTGATGAACATGATCAAATCCTCAGACTTCATGAGCATGATGATTTTGTGCAGGTAATAGATCAGTCATAGAAGAGCCAGGAATCATGTTTTCTACTAATCCAGTAAATGTTTTTGAACGTGGATGTTTTACCAGGGTTGGGAAAAAACAAAAAAAAAAAAATATTTTAAAACAATTATTTTTTGAGTATTAAAAAAGTTTTTAAACATAAAACATGTTTTAAAATCAACTATTTTATTCAGGGATTCCCGCGTCATCTCAGAGGGTTCGGACGAATGAAACTAAATTGAAATTATCTCCGAGATAAATCCATATACAGAATAGACATTTCGAGAATTATGGATGAAACAGCTAAAAATATTCTATAAACTCGCTGTGGGTCCCTCATTGGTGACTCCCAAAATCTTTATATTTATGAATAAATGGGGCATGATGGAAGATTAGTCGATTAATTCTGAGCAGTAATTTTTGTTTTACCCCTCGTTTTACCATAGATTTAACTGGATTTAACTAGATTTAACGGGAACTTCAGAAGGTAGAATGACGTTTTCAAATGGCGATGATACATGAATATTATTTAGCCTAATTGGATCCTCAATACACTGGTCAGAATTAATTGACGAGGAGGTTGATAAAACAATGTCATATATTTCAGATTATTAGCCAAATATAATACCGGAGGTTCTGTCATTTCGTGCCGTAAGCATCGCCTTTCAAACTATTTGTTTGCAAATGGTACAGTGAAAAATATAAGTTCTTTAACGTGGTGGCAATCCCAGAAGCAGTTAATTTCGTTATTATCGTTAACAAGTCAATCGTTTTCAGCAATTGTAACCACAGCACTGCTGGAGTGGAGAGGCTGTTTTCTCCGTACGTCTAGTACATATCAAATTATGGAACGTGTTAGGTGGGGACAAAGCTGAAAATTTTCAGTATGAAGAAAAATATTGAATCTTGTTAAATCGTTATATTTATTATGTTTATATTTATGATATCAAATATTACATCACGTAAATTTTAAAGTTTTGATTTGTTTTTTTTTCTGTTCTCTCAATTCGTTATAACAATAATAAAACTTGTTAACTTGTTACACATAAGTTTCTTATTTCTTATTGTTATATTGTAATCATTATATTTACCTACCATATAGGTACTTCTACCTTCTTCCCAAGTAGCATTTTAAGGAACATTTTCGTAAACGTTTCAAACAAAATGTGCCTAAAATGGGAACTGTTTCCGTCATGTTGCGAAAATGTTCAATACATACATAATTTCATATGATTATAGTACGTGTTGCTTTGTGCTGGCACTGTGCGCTTCGTTGCTGGGTTCGAAAATAAAGAGAAACATGTTTCAAATTTGTAGATTGCTGCTTTGTACATAGTTTCACAAATGTATCGATACTTCATTATATTTTGTATTGATTCATGTTTTTGCAACTAACATTGTTGGAAACGAAATGTGGGCAGTTTCGGAAAGTTTTGTTATCTTTCATGCCTAATAAGAATGTTTTAATATTAAGTATCTTTATTACTTTTCAATGTGAGAACAATTTATTAAGGCGTAAGGTAATATTTGGAATAGTGTGAAAACTGCAATGTAATTTTTGGCAGTGTCTGGCCTGAAAAAAACGTATACAACGAACATTTTATTGATTACCTTTAAATGCCCCTTACAAATATTATAACTATTTATATTATAAGTGCCATATGAGGTATTTTATAGCACGCGTCTGAAATTTACAGAACGAACCGAAGAGGTGAGTTCTGTAAACAGACGAGTGCTATAAAATACAGATATGGCATTTATAATATACAAGATTTTATCTACGCTCGACTTATTAATTATTATTTTATACATAAAGAAACTACTAATTAATAAATATTATTTATTGTCAACACACAATATCTACAAGTAATAAATAATCAATACTAAATAATCAACACTACTTATTGTAAATATTAATCACACAATTTTGACAATTTATGAGATTAACTCCAGAATGGGAAGACGTTGCCTTTGTATTAACAGTGATACAAACATCCAATTTGTTTTGTGATGCTGATGAAGTACTCTCACTTAATATTTTAATTGCAGTTTTCTTTTTTATTTTCTTCGAAGGTTTCAATGTACCCCTCTGCAATTGCATTACTTCACCATGCCTTTTTACCGTTAAAAGGTCGACTCCAGCATTCGCTAGTATTGACGTTGAGAAACGTCGGAAACAGTGTCCAGTATACTATCTAGGGTTGGATAATTTAAAAAAAATTGGCAATTTTATAGGGTACTGCGCCAATTATATTTATACCAATTGGTATATTAACACATTTCTTATTTCTGTATGTAACGAAAAAACGATTATGTCTACAATTTGGAGGTCTCATTTCAGCATACTTTTTAACAGTATCCATCATATCAACACCTTCTGTGTCTCCTGGGGTTATAAAAAATTCTCAATCCATTTTTGTTTTTGTATCTCTAAATCGGACTTTGAAGGAACTTTATTTATAATATCTTCGTTTAATAAGTTCATCAATTCCGCTCTTCTACAGGCACCCGCCACTCCAAAAATCAGTAAGACCTTAAAAAATAAATATTTTGTTGAAAAAGTAAAAAGAATATTGAAAAATATCACCTTTAAATCCAAATATATTTCATTGTCGGCTATTTGTAGAAACGTTGTTATATGTTTCTTGATTAAAATTTTAGATTTTTTCGGCTTATAGCCCTTCGATTTTCTTTTAAGCATGGCAAATAAATTAGCACATTTTTTTATATCTACGTTTTTTCTTATTGATAGTTGTGTTTTTAACATGGAATAATAAGTCCATAATGAAGTAGGTTTACGATCCTTATTTAGTTCGTTCAAATATGGCTAGTAGAACTTTTTCACCAGTTATGTCCTTAATTTTCTTTTCATGGCACCATTTCTCATATCTCTCAAATACTAAAACATACTGTAAAGCGAGACTTCTGTGGAACAAGGCCTATAATTGCTTCAGATGCACTTTCTTCGATATCTGCAGGCAAATCTTCGTCGAAAAAACTCATTTTTATAGAATTTATTTTGATTTCAATGTTTTCAATACATTTTTGGTAATAACTAAGTTAATAACAATAGCTGTTTGTTGATATCTCCTTAACAACTGGTGGTGTCGGTCGCTTCATCGACCAGCCAACTATGCCGCGGGGTGTTACGTTATGAGTCCAACCCAACAGTGGCAGACATCATAACTTATGACGTTTGTCAGTGTTGGGTTGGAGAATAAAATAATCACCGATTTTATTATTTTTTTTACAATATAAGTGAAAAGTCTAATTAATTAAATTACTTGCAGTGTAACTAGTCAAAAGTCAAAGTCAAAAATGTGTGGATTAAATTTTATTGAAGCATACAATTGCGTGCTTTTTTTTATAAAATGCGTGCGATAAATATATATCGCATTAGTGCTATAAACAACGTCATTATGACATTGAAATGAGTGTCATATTACTGTCAATATATAACGAGCGTAGATAAACGTTTTTAATTTAAACTTTTCATTAAAAATATTTTTTATATAATTACTTTTTTTATAATGATTATTAACGTAATCCGAACATCAAATTATATTTCTCTGTTGTAATATGTATCAGTATTAAGCCTTTACCTAACCAACGTTTTATTTTAAAAGAAGATTGCCCATAATGGTCGCTAAAATAGCAAATACTCCCTAACACTCACAACCAAAATGGCTCGGTACAGAAACTTATGCATATGTTTCGAAAATTTAGATAATATTTTATGAAAATAAACCTGGTTCTCAAATGTAACCATTCAGTTCCGATTACTGCAGCATATCGCCTTTGAATGAAACTTGTTTCGAAACTATTTCAAGAAATGATAACCAGTTCCAAATAGAAACAATATCTTCTATGTTTCGAAAAGGTTTCAAACTGTCTGAAACACGAATATCTTAATATAATCATTAAGAAATTTGTGATCTGAAAAGAAAGTATCTCTATCGTCACTATATCCCTCAAATATTTTTCATTACAACTTTTTACCTTCCTCGATATTTTCTATCGAAATAGGAAATTCTTCTACTCTCGCTGGATTATCTGACAGCGTTGTAAGTGCATCAGTTGCAAGATTTGTTAATTTGTTATTTGTCTTTTTATATTCCACATCAACTTCTTTCAAATCCGTTGTTGGTTTCACATCTCTTGTATACTATACCAAGAAGAATGTTTAAATTGTTTGGTTTTTCCCATTTGGTATCTCTAAACTCTGATCGGCATTTTTTATGGTAAGTAATGATAACAATGTTTGTAAAAAATTAAGTTGTAATAACTCCATAAACATATGGAAAAAAAATGGAAATAGTTTGGAAATATTTGGATACATAAGAATTTGTTTCATGAATTTCAATAATATATCTGCACAAGTTTACAGTTGGAAATGAGGGAACAGATGCTGCAGTATGTTTCGAAAATGTCTTCAAATACTTGTTCCGAACAAAAATTATATATAAAGTTGGAGACAGTTACTAAACTGTTACGTAATATAGTTGTGCTATATGTAAAAGTTAAAAAAATCGGTACTAATTTCAGAAAAATGTTGAAAATGTATGTAAACGTTTGTATCTCCCATAAAAATCGAAACAGTTACGAAACAGTTTCCCACTACCAAATTTGTTTCGAAATTGTGTCTAAAAGTGCTACTTGGGTTATACGCTATTACACAAATTAATTTGACTTTCGTTAAGATCTTTTTAACCGCGAAATTTTTTTTCTAAGACAAAGAATAACATAAATTGAAGCAGAAATTATTTATTTGAACAATAATAACAGCAACATGTTATTCTTTATATTAATTACCATAGAAATAATTTTTCTTATTCTGAATTTTACGTAAAAATGTCTGACAATTATAATCGTAATGAGGGCTAACGTTTTCAGGCTCACCAGTTGGCGCCACTGGTCGAGTAAGGTCGTGTCAAAAATTATTGTTAGGCGCGGGAAAAGTTTATAGTGTTTTATTATAATTATTTCGTACACCAGCAAATAATAAACCTTGTTAATTGTGCCTCAGTGTTGTACAGTTCCATTTTATTCGGAAACAAAAGGCGGACATATGCTTCCGAGAGACAATACTCGCCTAAAACAGTGGTTGATAGAGATAACTTTACTCTTTCGAAACATTCGTGTGTTTGTAAGAAACATTTTCATCCTCACGATTATGCGTTACCAAAGGAGTCTACTACAGAAAATCGTGAGTAATAATCATGTACATTCTTTGTTTTCATCATACTCATTCTTAATATAACCTAACTTTAATGACATAAGACACTTCTGATAAGTACAATAATTTCCCTACTGAGCAAGTACATTACAACTTTCCCCTTCTGCCATCATTGTGTTAAACGTTCTTCAGCTAATTTTTATAAAAATTACTAAAAGCTAGCGTTAAAAAGCTATAGTAAACATTGACCTTTCCGTACACTAGCATCTCTCGTGGTGAATTCAAACGCGTTAACCCTCATTTGTCTTGTACATAATAATAAAATGGAAACTTATTATCGACACCAACCAAGATATTGAACTATATATGTTTGATTATAGCTTTACGATACTTGTTGGATTGCCGCACAACTCGGCTCATTGCCTGGTCTGGCAATCAAGCTCGCTAAAAATGCCTTAATTAAACATTTATCGTAAATAACTATAATATACCAGGTGTAAACGAAATCAAGATCACTCCTATAAATTTTTGTTTTTATGATAAAAATATGAAACTTTAGGAAGCCATAATAAGTTTGAATTTATGCCCATAAACAAAATGATTCTAGCACTTCCGTTTTTACCAGAAATTACCTTACCTTTTGTTTTTCAAATTGAATATCCTAATTATATTTGCACATTTTTCAAATCAGGGATTCGTTCTCTACGATGCGATGGTACATCTTTGAGGAAAAATATTACCTCAAAAATTTTAAGGTAATGTGATGATTTTTTTTAATAGTAATTTTTTTTAAATGTTGGTATTATGAACTGATTATACTGTATTTACTATTACATTACAATGATCCATACTGGTACGCTGATACCCCATTTGAAAAAAATGCTTATATCCGAAAAAAAATTTCCAAGATGTTTAAATGCTTGTAACTTAATATAATTTTATTTTTCCAATATTTAATTACTCTTAAAGGAACATTTTTCAGTGGTCATGGTTACGTAGGTGCAAAAGGAAGTTTTCCTCGAAACATTTTTTGAGGTAATATTTTTTCCTCAGTGGGTATCATCGTATGCAGAATGAATCCCTGAATCCAAAAATATAAAAATATGCAGGATGTTTGATTTAGAAAACAGTAGTTAGAATCATTTTATTTACGTGAATTAATTTAAATTTATTTTTGTGTACAATGTTGTACATACAGGTTAGAGCCAAAGTTTCAAATCAATTGTGATTTCTGTTTTTTTTTGTAATATTAAAATATATATTTTTTGTTTCAGGTAAGTCTACATTTATTACTATGTATACATAAGGTGAGGTAAGTATTGTCCAAATATTGATATCACTTCACAAGAGTACCTGGTATTTTAAAATATATTGCATTAATTTACTGATGCATAAAACAAGATTTCTTGTCTTGCTCGGTAACTTCTTGTCTTTCTTATTTCTTGCTGGCTTAATTCTTGTTTTTGCTAGCAAGACTTATTTATTTCTTGTTCTTGTTAGCTGAGGGATTCCCAGAGCTTGGCTTAATGACGCCAACACTAAGAATTTATTTTTTGTATTTCATCGGTGCGTTCAAATGAAACACATCCATTCCACAAATATCAATCAACGTTTTTCGCAAAAATATCCGTTGATTTTTATTTTGTATTGTTAATTTTGGTCTTTACATCTGCTCGGCTTCCCCATGGTTCTACAAAAATTACAGCTAAAATAACGAAAAACTTGATTTTGATTGCTAAGTGTACAGGGTGTTTCAGGATTAACTGAACGAACTTAAAATCCGAAATCGGGACTTCAAAATAAAAAAAAAGTTTCCTATGGAGGTACGTTCGAAAATGCGTCGTTAAATAGTTACGCCCCTCCAAAGATGGAGGCTAAAATTAGGTTTTAATTTTTTTCTTAAATTTGGAAAGAAAATTAAAATGGCAGTTTAGGTAGGGATTTTCTACTAATAGGTGCGCCTACTAGGCATTTTTCATTTTATTAAATAATGCAATTTTCCAAATAACCGAGTGGATTGAGACTATTTCATTTTTTTATTAAAAAATTGTCAAGTCGGTGAAAAAAATAAGACAAAAAGAGTTTCTAAATGAATCAAGCTTTTCGAGGTACATTTATTTATATCATAAAATTCGGATCCATTAAAAAGTTCGAGTCAAAAATTAAATGGGAGTTGCTATTGCACCCATTTTACCGATAAGGGATGATTGATAAAACATACTTTAGAAGTGTTCCTATTAGTAGAAAATCTCTACTAAAATTCAGTTTTTAATTTTTTGCCGGATTTAAGAAAGAAATTACAAACCTAATTTTAACTTGTATCTTTGGAGGGGCATACCTCTTTAACGAAGCGCTTCCGGACATATCATACTTCCATACGAAACTTTTTTTTAACACGCTTTTATTAGCTTCACTTGTATGTTTGTTTGTTTGTTTGTAACCGACTCTTTGGACTCGATTTTGACCCACTTTAAACGGACAGATTTAATTGAAACTTTGTACACTTACGAAGAACCGGTAACAATACAATAATTTGATAAGTTTATATCATTATCCTGATCAGGATCGCCAGAATTAAATAATTAATATCCTCACGTATCCTCTGCGTGAGAGCAAGTGGCTTATTACTGTTAGTACATTCCGTGATTCTCAGTTCGTTCGATGGCCGAGCGGGCTAAGGC
Source organism: Rhamnusium bicolor (assembly GCA_029963845.1). Classification (NCBI taxonomy): domain Eukaryota; kingdom Metazoa; phylum Arthropoda; class Insecta; order Coleoptera; family Cerambycidae; genus Rhamnusium; species Rhamnusium bicolor. The sequence goes on from JANEYF010001071.1 coordinate 39,684, forward strand.
ACAAGTCTTAGTCGACGCGAAACGACGGACTCCTCGGGCGTGAGTTCAAATCTCGTCTATGGCTGAAAAAAAATATTTTTTTTTGTCAGAAGTATCTGTTGGATCGTAATATATTATAATATCAGCATCAATAAGCAATATAAATATAGTTTAAAAAAACTAAAAAAACACGCTTTCATACCACATCAAACTAAAAAGTGAACAATAAATATAGTTTAAAAAAACTAAAAAACACGCTTTTAAAGCACATCAAACTAAAAAAGTGAAAAATAATTATTAATATAAACTGAAAACAATAATGAACGAAAAATACTAGTATTATTGTGAAAAAAGCGTGGGGCGCTTTGTGCCATATTTTTCGTATATCGAGCAACCCACGCTTTTTTCACAATAATACTAGTATTTTTCGTTCATTATTGTTTTCAGTTTATATTAATAATTATTTTTCACTTTTTAGTTTGATGTGCTTTAAAAGCGTGTTTTTTAGTTTTTTTAAACTATATTTATTCTTGTTTTGAGATCATGAATTCAGATTTAAGTTTGTCTAGTTAATCCTAAAACACCCTGTAGAAAAAATATTTTTTTATGTAAAATAAAGCATTGAAAGACCCATTGGCATGTTCCCTATAAAGCTACAACCTAAATAAATTAAATTCGTATAAATCATTTCTTTATTCTAAATTAATTTTTATCATTTATGAAATACATTTCATAGGATGTAGCAAGGGACTTCCGAACTAGACAAAAATAATTCCCTATTCATTATAAAGGAATTGTTTGGTTCTGCTGCAACTTGAGACATCCTACTATTAAAAAAAGGATGAAGCAAGTTATTTGTTTATTCGTATACTCAATATCAGTGGCGTATATGTTAGAGAGGTTGATAAAACTGAATTAGACTACAATTCTAATTTATACATACTGATTTCTCTCCTAATTTGGCTTTAAAATAATATTAACGACATTGTTTTTTCGAGAAATAAATGTTACTACATAACTACACAGAAAAAAAAAAAGAAGTAGTAGTTATCATAATCTTTATTTTGTCAGTAAGAATATGTATGAATATCTTGTATAATGCTAATTAATAAAGTTTATTACAACTGCAAACAAGAAACAACATTTTTCTTTATAATAGATAAATGTGTTTGTTAAAGCACACAAGAATAATTTCTGTAAAATTTAACAAAAAGTTAATATAAATATTATTTAAATAATTATATAAATTTAAATATTACCTAATTAAAAAACAAAGTTAGTATTTTTATTTTTATTTTGTATCTTATTTTTTTCATAATAGTCTTATTAAATTATATCTTAATAACATTTTCAAGTAAAATTGATATATCACCTATTCTATCTAAAGTTCGTTAGAAGATGAGAGACACGCTGTATAGTTTCGATATCTCTTGTTCGTATTATTTTTGTGTGCTTAATCAAAAAATGTAGTAACATTTTGCTCTATAATAAAACATAGTTTCTATAAAACATGACAGTTCAGTCTCTGGCACCCTTTATGACGAACATGGCCCAATTTTAAGAGGTAGTATTTTACATATGTGCCAAATTTGAAATAAAAATTTTAAATCTAATAGAAGTTATTGTGCTTGCAAGAAACGATATCACACACATATACGAGTAGACACACACAGATGTATTTTTTTATCATTATATTTGGGTTCAACGTGTTATGAAACACCTTTGAAATAATTTTACATTTTTTGTGTGATTATAATTTATATGTTAAAATACACCTCTGTTTATTTTTAAGTGTACCCGTGAAAAATCGAAGGGTGTTAAATCCAGGCTTCGTGGAGACCACTCCTATCTTTCCACGTTTGACATTTATGGTTTCAAAATTCAGTTATCTCCCTAGTTGAGTGCCATGGTGTTCCGTCTTGCTGCCACATATATAGGTATTCAGATATATTTATAGGAAGATTGTCTAAAAAAAGGTCCTCTATTTCATTTTCCTGCAATTGTTTATATATTCTTCCACTTGAACCTCCATCGTAAACAATCGGCTCAAAAATTTTATTATTTGATATTCCACACCACCTAAGACTGACTACGTTGTCGCTGAACTGGGGATTTTCAAAGAGCAAAAGTGCTCATTTCTTCTATTAATAATGCAGATAAAATAAAGTTAGTCTTGTCTGTGAAAAACATGTTTGCAGTGAAATTATTAAGTATCTTGCTCTGTTCGTGTTAATATATCATTGCAAAAATACATACGTTTTTCGTAATCGTTAAGATTCACACTAAATTTATAGGATATAAATTTATTTTTCTTGAATGCATTTTGAATATATCCCTGTGACATATCAAGATTTCGTACTCCATTCCTAACAGATTTTTACGGTTGTTCGGTAATAGATAATATAGAACATTTAGTTAATTTTTTCCTCATTTTTGCATTATAATTTCTTTTAGTATGCAACAAAATTGTGTTTTTTATTTTTTTACAAGACTGACTATTAGAAATTAATAAATTAATTTGACAGCTCAGGAATTGGTATTTTAAATCATTTCTTGTTTTATGCATGGCCATCTATGCAAAAAATAATTTAGTAGTATCCCAAACTTTTAAGAATACTATTTAATTCAAACATTTAGTTATTTGAAGATGTATAAAAATCATGTATATTTTAACGGGGAGGAAAAGAGCTATCCAAATATCACAATATACAGGATGTTCCAATAAAAAAGGGACCTTGTGGTGTCCCCTGTATATTAAGATAGATATAAACTCAGCACAAAAAGTTAGTGAAATATACTACCGATCAATTTTTTAAAAAATTTTCTAGCTGTGTTTGTAAGAATAAGAAATGGGTTTTAAAAGCTGATCACATTTATCACTATTGTACAAAAGAATAATTAAATTAAGATTAATATCGGTCTTTTTTTCACCAACGAAAATTTGAGCGCTCTAGTCGACCAGGAGCCGGCGCCTTTTTTTACAATCAGTCCAGCCCTGCAAATATCTTTATTTTTCGAAATGGCTTGGGGACTTTTCATTGTAATTCCCTGCATAATGCAGAATCATAAGACTGATCCACGACGTCGCTGTCGCGTCGGCACACGTTCATTTAAAATAACGTAAACTATATTTCTTTTCGATTTGTGCGGTGCGTGTGGGCACGTTCGGTACGAATCATTTTGCGCTTACCTTTAGTGTGTTAAAACTATATCTATTCTGACGGACTGATATATAGAAAATATTTTTTCTGACGGAGCCGATCTAGATGGGTTTAGTGCCTACAATAAAAAATAGTCGAATACGGTCTGGGGAAAATTTTTAACATTTTCTTTTGTTTTCGTAACAAATAATTCAAAAAATGTTGAATAGTCCAAGAAATATTCTATAAGTATCAGTTATAAAAGATGATCGTGAGATTAATCCGGTTTATAAACACTTATTATATTTTTAAAAGTAGATAGTCCAGAAGTAAGGTGGTATTAAAATTATTTACAAATCACGCATCAAACCATTACATTCTTGTATTAATTTTTTTAGTGCTTAATTTTTACAGGTCAATTATTTCAATCGATATAATTAATTTGATCCGAGACGCGGATGTTGTTATTAGTGGCGACAGACAGACAACGGGAAACTGCATGTTTCATCGTTTACAGAATGCGTACTTTCTCCGCTACCGAATATCACACGCAATATTAAAATGGCCGCTGAAATTCTTTAATATCTCAACATATCCCAAGTAATTAAGTGCGCCGAAAAAAAAAAACTGATTTGTTCATGGTAAATTTAATAGATCTGACCCGAATCGAACATTTTCCTTGCATTTTTACATGCCATTAAGTTAAGAGTAAATAACCTGAGAGAATGTTGTAATTGACTCGTTCGCAAGTCTGTTATGATGGGAAAAGTATGTTTTAACAAACATATTTCACTTGAAGCATTTAGTGCATTAAAGTAAAAATTTCTGCTGGAAAATGTGCCCCTGTAACTTATAACTTAGCCGAATTTTAATCATGTAAAATTCAATTTATTTAAGGACTGTATTACTGTATTTTCCAAATATGGTAAGTATTATAAATTTGTATTTTCCCTTTTATTTAATTGATAAAAATTAAAATATTTGTACTTTTAGTAAGTTTTAGGGGCTGTCCCTAGCTATTGCGCTGCTGGGGTGCAAAATGTAATTTGCCGCCCATCCTTTATAAACTCAAAAACATATTATATTTTTCACCCAATTTGAGATTGGAAAATAATGAAGGCAATACAAAATTCCAGCAATTTATTTTGTATGTGTATGTACAGCGCGCTGTACAGATGCAGGAACCAGGAACGGTACAGTTAACTCCGAATACTCGAATACTAAAAGAAAAGTTCCATCATCTAGTTGTTAGTTGATTCACTAACACGCGTACGCGCTCACTGCAAGCGACAAGTACGCTTTTGAGACTTTGAGCGGCACAACATTTGATGCAGCTGACGTAGCATCAATTTTGAGTGTTTTCAGTGACCATTTTACTTTGACAACACCACGCCGTGGCAGGAGGCACGGTATAATAGTCAAATTACTTTACTTACTTCGTTACCTTTTTTAAACTGTAAAAATTTGCCGCCTATGCCACGTTGCCACCGGTGTTCGAGGCACCCCTTGCACCCGCGGGTAGGGATGAGTCTGATACAACCCCCTAAAGGTACTTTGAGGTACCCTGTGCTAGAGGTGGCTACACATTTAGAGACAACGGATACACACCCAATATCCAAGGATCCTAGAATTAATTTATATTTTGAAAAAAAAATCACACCTCGACCGGCTATCGACCCGGGACTCCATTGTGGCAGGCAAGTGTCCTTACCGCTCCAACACGAAGCCATTATGTTAATATATAATATACAGGGTATCCCGAAATTAGTGTGCAATATTTTACCAGGTGCTTCTACGGCCAGAAATAGGAAAAAAAATCATATAAACATTGGGAGCTACAGGCCTCTAAAGGTGGGCCCCTGAGAAAGGTTTTTATCGAATATCTCCAAAACCACTCAAAGTCAAATATTGAAAATTTACACAGCCGCTACACTTCTTATGTGTAATAAGATGAAATGGAAATAATTCGAAAATTTTATCCAGGGCTGTCCCAAACTGGGGAGTTATAGGGTTAAAATAACCCCAACTTTTTTGTACGTAACTTCTTTCTATTTTTGACGGTAAAATATGAAATTCTTATAGTTTTATACGTACAAAAGGTACTCTTGATGAACATCGATAAAATGCACCGTTTTTGAATAACATCGACTTGAAAATTGTATAACATGGTATGAGATAGGTATTGGGAATCTAAACTAATTTTTTATTAACGTAGATAGGTTGATCCCATATGAGTAATTATTCATGATAAAGGAAACAGAAAAATTCTCATAAAATTCCTTTATTAATGTGACCGGTTTCGTGAACAAATTAATTACTTCACATCATCAGACACAGGAATTTTTATAAATATGAATTAATAAATTAATTCTAATTTGACTACCCTGGTTTTATATTTATAAAAATTCCTGTGTCTGATGATGTGAAGTAATTAATTTGTTCACGAAACCGGTCACATTAATAAAGGAATTTTATGAGAATTTTTCTGTTTCCTTTATCATGAGTAATTTTTTATTAATAGTAGGTCATGAATAAAAAAAGAATGATTCATGCCGCTATGATATAATTTGATGTTAGAGCTGTCAACAAGCTTAATAAATTTGTATAAACAGTTGTATGATATAAAATCCGCCTTTAATCACGATATTCATTAAGTCGATTTAAAATGCCAAGATTTACAGATAGGGAAATGACTGATATGCATTTTGTGTACGGTTTTTGCAATGGTAGCGCATTAGCCGCAGTAAGGGAATACCGATGAAGATTTCCCAATCGCAGAGTACCTGGGCGTCGAATATTTGCAGTTCTTCACCGAAATTTAGCAGACCATGGAGATTTTAAAAGGTCTCGAGGCGCAGGAAGGCCACAAGGAAATCATCGTATGGATATAGTTTTGAATCATTTAGAAAATGATCCACAAATAAGCATTCGAAGAGTTTCAGAAATTGTCAACATACCTCGCTCAATAGTTAATAAAAATGTAAGTACCTAGATAATTATTAATTTTAATTAATAATTTCAGATAGGAAGAATGACGGTAATGCAAGGAATACACCCATACCATTTTTAGACGCGTGCAACATTTAACGGAGGCAGATTTTTTACCACGCCTCCAGTTTTGTCAATGGATATTAGCGAACAGAAATATTCTTCCTAGCATATTACGGACTGATGAGGCAATGTTCACTAGGAACGGAGCTTTTAATATGTACAATATGCATCATTGGTCGGATGAAAATCCACGAGTTGTTCGGCGCACAAATTTCCAACATAGATTTTCGGTAAATTTATGGACAGGAATCATTGGGGATCAAGTAATTGGCCCAATAGAATTCCCCAGTCGTCTTAATGTAGAAGAGTATTTAAAATTCCTCCAAAACGACCTTATCGATTTATTACCGTTGAATGTTCGACACGAGGTTCGACAAAATATGCATTTTCAACATGACGGCGCGCCTGCCCATTTTGGGCGCAATGTTCGAACTTGGTTACATCAAAATTTTCCAAGCAGGTGGATAGGTCGAGGTGGTCCTATAGCTTGGCCACCTCCTCGTTCACCGGATCTAAACCTATTAGATTATTACTTTTGGGGTTATATGAAGGGTTTGGTTTACGCCACTGAAGTAAATACACGAGAAGAATACTTCAAAGAATAAATCAGTCCGGAAATGAATTAAGAAGAAATACATTAATACTATACGGGTTTCTCAGACTTTAGAACGGCGAGAGAGACTGTATCCAAGAAAATGGAAATTTGTTTGAACACCTGTTACAATAAAACTATGTAAAGTTCAAATTTAATTTTGTTGATATAAAAAGATTACTGGATGATTTTCGTTCATATTGAGTATGATAGGTTCGCTCGCGTTATTCATAAAAAAATATTTGTCACCTATTTTCCAAGCAACAAATTAAAAATATTAGTATGTACTTTATATGGACATGAAATAATAGACAAAACTCATCTGGTACAATGTATTTTGCTCCATATGTTATAAAATTTAAAAAACAAATAAAATTAGTTAAATTTTAAAATTTTCAAGTCGATATTATTCAAAAACGGTGTATTTTATCGATGTTCATCAAGAGTACCTTTTTTTACGTATAAACTCAAGAATTTCATATTTTATCGTCAAAAATAGGTAAAAGTTACATACAAAAAAAGTTGGGGTTATTTTAACCCCACAACCCCCAGTTTGAAACATCCCTGGATAAAATTTTCGAGTTATTTCTATTTCATCTTATTACACATAAGTGTAGCGGCTGTGTAAATTTTGAATATTTGACTTTGAGTGGTTTTGGAGATATTCGATAAAAACCTTTCTCAGGGGCCCACCTTTAGGGGCCTGTAGCTCCCTTAGGAAGCATTTTTCGACCAAAGTTTCTTTGAACTTTTTTTTCCTATTTCTGGCCGTCAGAAGCAGCTGGTAAAATATTGCACACTAATTTCGGGACACCCTGTATATCAATTAAAAGTTATTGAAATTTGATTTTGAGATACCTACTTGCTTTCATTCTTAGACCACAAATTTTAATTATAACAAAAGTTAACAATTAAAATTTTATGTTATATAGTTATATATTTGGTGTTAAAATATTTATAATAAAACCCGTAATAAACCAAAAACAAATTCCGACATTCTCACATACTCTGCGAAATCCCAACCTTAAAGCGTAATCATGAAAGCTGTGTTGACTATATTCCTCCAGTATCAGGAATAATTTTAAATTTAAAAGGTCCGATTGTATGTCTGTACCGGGTCAACAAAAGTACTAAATGTCCCAACAATATAAAATGGAAGTGCAAATGAGCCATAACATAAGAGTAGATCACAGCTACCTAGAATAATGCATTCACATTCTACAAGTATTTCACTGCAGTAATGTTTAAGGGAATAGAGAAAGCTGGTCGAGCAGACGGTACTGCTATCATTTCACAAACGGGAGTCCTCAGGTAAAGTCTTTCAGAATATGCATGACTTCCAAAGGGCTCTGCTCTGCCTCGTTACACATTTCTTGTCGTATTATTAGTGCACAGTGACTACAACTGTTTTACTTCATAACAGGGATATTGATGCTATATACAGAATTCACACGTCTACCAGTGATATTAAACATCCTGTCATCAATCAGTGTGCATCTGCAACATCATTACAGCCATGTGATATTTGGCCAATAACCAATATGGACAGTAGATAATGTGTTATCCGTATCTTTAGACTCCAATTAATTTAATCACAATTTAGCACTTTTCCGAAATTGTAATAAGCAAGTTGTCCTCATTTCCGGTTAAACCGGAAGCGACGAAATCCGAGTAAAAGTGCAGTCTGGGCTCCGATATGGTAAAGTAGTGATATTCCAAATTTCATATTTATGTCTGTAATGGTGGTATGGCTTGTAGAAAGATAAATGAATCACCATGTGCATGTAATGGTTTCTAGAAGTTTTACATATAGAAACATTTCTTATTAAATATTATTAATAATATGTTTTTAAGTGAGCGAGAATAATGTGGACCAATGTTTGTTTACAAACATTTTTAGCATCTAATAAGGTAACTTTCATATAGCCTCTTGGAATACTAACCATTCCGTTAGGTTTGAACTGGTAATAATATTGCTAGCGTTGTTATTATTAAGCAATTAATTCTTTAGTATGTTAATTAGCCTTTTAAATCTTAACCTGGTGAAACTCGAGAACATTGGCCGATTCCTTGTAATTAAGTGTCTGGCGCCAAAAATCGAAATAAAAGAAATACACGTTGCTTGTACAACTCGGATGGCATTTACATAAAAAGAACAGTGGACTTGTTGAGTTTTTTGACTGGACCGATAAATTAATTAAGTCAGACGCCACGAGAGTGCGGCATGAGCTATCCTAAATAAAAGCAGAACGTAAGTTTTTGTGATTGATGTTGCATCTATAGGGTGAGCCACATATAATTCTTAATGTAATTCTTTCTCACACTATTAATCATTGATTTTTAAATGATATTATCCTAACTAAAAAGGAAGAAACAGTTTTGTAAATATAATAATAATAGTACTCACAGATATAACAATGACAAAGACGGCCCAGGCACCATATCTAAGGCCAACAGTCATACCCAATCAAAATGAAAAATTACAATCACTAGCGGAAGAAATTAATTAAACCTAACCATTATCGCATTTTAATATGGTCACATAATATCACACAATATCAACTACCGATGTAAATACTAAAATCAGCAAAAGAAAATTATAATTAAAGAACAATAGACTAAAATACTGCAAAAATATTAGTCATCAATATTTTTGCAATTTTAATAGATTCACAGAAAACACAATCTTATTAATAAGCTTCCATGTGTATGAGTAAAGAATTATCATTATTACAATTATTAATGCTACTGTTAAATCAGTAGTAAATTGTAATCTTGTTTCCGTAACACCAAAGAAGTCAATTCGGTTTTGATGCAAGTTGAAAATGGAGGTCTATTCCTAAAGTTCTATTAACTATAGTAGTTAGTTAATTTGCATAGATAATGTATTATGTCGTTTATGAAAAAAATAATTAAAATAGGTCTTGGCGAGCTACCTTGTGGTATCACTATAAAATCAGTGATGTGGGTAGTAAACATAGGTTATGTAAGTATGTATTAAAGCCTTAATTAATTGTTGATTATTTCGATTCGTGTCATCATATATTCAACTTCAACTTTTTTTATTTTAAGTGATATACCCTATATATTTAGCCAAGTTTTAAAGAAAATTTCTTTCTGAATTCAGCAATATACAGGGTAATTCGTTAAGAATGGGATATCTCGTCAATTTGGTCTCCAGTTTCAAGATTTCCCATTCTTAATGAATCATCCTGTATAATATATTATCCGTATCTTTCATATTTAAGATGGGGTATAAATTTAAAATATATTTTGTAAAATAAATTCATCTATGAAAGCATTTACATAATTTATTTATTTCAAAAATTAAAGTTATTCTGTACATTGTTTTCTTTCAATTTAGGCACACTTAGACATACGCATAATTAATAAATCGCTCTAGCTACCGATAACCAAATCATTTTAACACAAAATGCCGCTTTTTTAAAAACGGTATGTGGAAATATATTATAATTAATGCAAAGACAAGCCGCAGCAATATTTTTAAAAATAAATATAGATATTAATTTAAAAAATCAACAAGAAATAGATTTATTTTCAACAAACCCTATTATTTTAAGCAGATGCAGAGATAATTTGATCAAGCGCCTTTGCCTCTATTTGCAGCAAAATGGTAGTGTTTTCGAACATCTGCTGTAATAGAATATATAGGGTGTTCGGCTTTAACTTTCCCAACATAGGGATCTCACTTATCTTGGATGATTATTCTAAGTGAACGAAACGTTGTAATACTTTTTTTGTAAGAAATCGTATAACACAGAAAGTTGCTCCAAGTGTGTTTTTACAGAATAATCAATGTATGTCAAATAAGCAACAGATGGGAGAGAAACAAAATACTAATTTTCAATTTACTCCAGATATCTGAAGAACCAAAGATAATAATTATCAACAGAACTTAATTATTAAGTTCTGTTGACTCAAGGTCTTAGTAAGAATATCACGCAACTTTTCTTAATATTTGCCTATGTTGTAACTTGCAAGATGAGCGAAATCTCCATGTTGGGAAAGTTAAAGCCAAACACCCTGTAGAAAATTACTTTAATTTTTGAAATAAATAATTTATGTGAATATTTTTATTTGCCTTCATAGAATTGAATGATTCTATTAAAATATACTTTTATGCGTTATTTTAAATTTAATCTCCAACATCTTAAATTAAATAAAATTTAATTAAATATGTAAGATAATGATAATGATAATATATTATATTGCCGAATTCAGAAAGAAGTTTTCTTTAAACTGAGCGTATATCACTTAATATAAAAAAGTTGAGGTAATTTTCGGTTAACCTGGAAATGAAAAATTTATATGTGATACGCATTTATAATCAGTGGAATATCTCATCATTCCCGCATTAATAAGCACGGTGCCAATTTTGGTATTTTTCAGTTTTTCGGCCATAAGTATTTTATTTGACTTTCAATCGTATTTTCTTCTCTTCAAATTTTGATTCTTCAGAAAAAATACGTAAGTATAGTTTTTTGGAATTTTTTTTCCTAGGTGAGAAATTAAGTGACGAAATCGAGTGAGGCACTTAAAGTGATTACCCTGTACATACCTTTATTACTTAATAAAAAAAATATATATAATTTATTATGCATTTACTGTTCATCTATCCATATAATAATACGGTGTGGTACCAAACATGTAAAAGTATTTTTAGTGAAATATCCAACTGTACTTTTTTGGGTTTTCTATATTCCCTTTCAAATATTTCTTCACAATTGTTTTTTGTGTTTTTAATGTTTTTAAAATCATTTCGCCTAATCAAGTCACATTTCCATACTTCAAATTGCTGGAACGTTGAACAAAAGTCTTGCAATCTCAGAGAACCTATATCTGTGTATGCAAATGTATAAATCGAAAGAGGAATCCGGTTTAGAAATATGGATGAGTTTTTTTATTACATGTCTTATATCTTCTTGGGAATCATAAACTTAAGGATACCATACGTACAAAGGAAGAACAAAATCATACATGTTATACTAAATAGCTATACCGGGTGTTGCAGCTAAAATTTGCAAGAGCTATATCTTAACTGCTATGACTATGAGATAAAATTTTTGTAATCACATACGGCATAATTTTCTATCTTAGGGTAGTATTTATAAAAACCATTTTCTATTTGCAATTTTCAATAAGATTCAAAAATTATTGAACCAAAGGTACAAATTTCAAAAAACTAAATAATTTATATTTTCAGTTGAAAAGTAAATATAAGTTTAACACCACCCAAACTTTAACTGTCGTATAAACAATAAATCTGTAGATTCATTGAAAACGAGCTAACAATTTACTGAAATTACACGAGCCGAATGCGACTGCCCCAATTAATCCGAATTAATAGAATACTATACCTTTTCTACGACTACTCAATAGGTAGTTTCACTTTTATGTCTGTGTTTCAAGTCGTCTGAAATTTAGAAAAACTAGGTATAAAGTATCCCTTTTGGAATTCAAGTGCACTAAAAGAAGTTTTTTTTAATTTTGATAAACCATGAATAAAAAATACGTAATTACGTTTTAATTAAAAAAAAATAGATATAAAGACATAAAAAATGTAATAAAAAGAAATAAGGCAACCTAAATTAAATGTTTAAATAAAAGAATCAAAATTTTAAGAGAATACAAGAAAATTGAAATTCTTGAGATGCCGTTCAACAAAAAAAACACGTCATTTTTTGACCAAATACAGACATTAACATTTATAATTACTATTCTAACAAATAATGGTTTTAACAAATACTAGAACAACTTAATTAGGAAAGATGCAAGTAGTTAAATAAAAGACAAATTTTTCAAAAATACACAATATAAAATTTTTTGACTGAAAAAGTTACAATAAATTTTCAATACATCTCTGGCTGTACTGCCATTCTCCATTTTTATAAACATTTCCAGCCCGAAAATAAGCTTCTGTTGAAGGTGTTTTCTGTTCCACACTCAATTGTATACAGAGGTCAACTATGTTTTCTCACTCACCAACGCCGACAAAAGATATTTTTGATAGCAAAAGAAGCGACAGTTGCCTACTTCCTCACCAACTGTTTTTGATAAGCGTGTATATTTTAATAATTTTTTGAGTTGAGAGGCTGATAATTCTTAGGCCTAAACCATTTCTACGTCTTAAACCTTGCACTTTTAAAAACACATTTTCATATATTAAAATTTTAGGTCTGTCGACCATTCCATTTTTACAAGATTAAATTAAACTAGACTCCAGAGACGCGGCCATCGACTAGACACCAAGCCCTCTAGTGTGTTTAGCTTCGACGCGTCACGTCGCGAGAAAAATTGTCACGTAGGAGTCGTAGGACACTCTAGACGCGCCCAGCATCGCTGGCGCCTCGCCGCATAGCCAGTTTGGTGAAATTGGTCACTGACGCAGGACGGCGTGTTAGTTTCCAATTTTATGGAACCCAATTTTGTAGAAAGCCAAATTTGAGAAGAGTAGGGTTTTCTCCTCAGATGCATAAAAGATATACTTTTTAATGACGACTAACACCCTGTATATCAAAGAACGGTATGCGTAAATATGTTGTTAATTTTTGCAAATGTCAAAATCTTATATTTTTTGTCACCCGAGAACAATTAATTTTAGTTATCCATTAAGTGTTGTTAGGTGTAATGAATTTTGAGCAAGTAACTTCAGTTATAAATTTGTGTTGTATAAACATTAGATTATAAATTCTCATTCAAGTATTTTTCATTCTACGGCTCTGACATACATTTACACACTCGCATATATTTATGAGAAAAAATATATCATTTGTCTTGCCAAACATAAAATGCAGATTGGTGAGACAGCAGCCTCCCACACGGTTTATAATTAGACCCAAAGTCTCGTGCAAGAGGTGTGCAATTGTCCCGTGCGTTGGTCAAGGACGCATACTCGCTGGTCGTTCACTTTACGACCTTCCAAGTACGTCCAATCCATCGTGTATCATGGACTTATGACTAGGCTCGCTTGGATTCTCTTACGCTCATTCCTTCTTTTAAATTAGATGACGACGATAAAATTATGTCTGTCTTCTGTATTTAAAGGCTGACCGCTTTAACATAGCGTGTATTGCGAACTCCGAGTTCAGATCTTGTTTTATGTCTTCGTATTACAACTTTAAAAATAACTTTTATTATGAAAAGTATCTTTACAGGGATGACCACGAAAATCATATTTTAAATTAAGTTTTATGTCTATTCCGGAATTGTTTTCTCGTGAAGTATTTTTACATAGTTTAAATTATTAAAATATCTGATGTGGCCAGCACATAACTTTCTTATACCGGTATATATCATCCTGATCTAAAAAAATCATTCTATTTAGTTCTCCACTTCAATTAAATTTTAATATCGTACCTTGAAATGTTCCATTAAAATTTTTAAATAATTAGTTATCAGCGTTGTTCAATACTGTCAATAATAATTCATGTCGTATATTTTAATAATTTTTTCTTACATTGACTTTTTGAAATTAGACATTTCAAATGGCAAACTGCCAAATTTATCTTAACCCCATTTTATAAGGTGAAATGTGTAAATTTCAGTTTACATCAGCTTTATTTAAGTACTAGGAAAATATATTTTATTGGCTTGATATAGTAGACATGATTTATAATCTTTCATCAAGAATATATTTTTTTGTAAAGACAAATACAAAAAAGTTTGGGTCCCATGGACCTCCTTTCAGCTGGCCAATTTTGCTCATCACCGAATTTATCATTGTCTTTGGCCTTTGGAACACGTGTACTAAATGAAAGCTTTATCTCAAAAACTGTGGCTGCTATCGCGATACTACAGACATGCAGATAGATTTTTTTCCATAAAATTGTGTTTCTTCATTATAATTCGTCGAGATTCGTCCAGAAATTCAATATATTTTTTTTCCCGAAATTTTACCTTTTTTCTTCTTGCATTCATTATGTCTCTTCTGGTGGTACCACATTCACCAAATTTAATGTGTCACCAATGTTGTTGAAAATCTTAAATGCCAAATTTGGGAAGAAGTCTCCCATTAGTATTTTTTTAAGTTATCGTGGCCACACGCATACACACACACATCCACACACATACACGAACCGACAGACATCATTCGGAAAATAGTCAGAATGGAGTCAGGAGGGTTCAAAACGTATATATATATATATCAAAATCTGAAATCATGATTACTGTACTTCCTTATATATAAGAAAGTAACAGTTAACATTTCTTATTTCTAGTGAAGAAGCGGTTGATAGAAATGTGAACAAAATAGTTTATTGCCGTTTAAAAACCTTGACTGTTTTTTCAGACAAAAGTTGACCTTATATAGGGCGATTCATAATTATAGGGCAATAAAAGCTGAAATCTTGAACACATTATCATGGGCGCCGTAAATAAGCAACTGCGTACAAGTTAAAATTTATCTAAAATTGTAAAACTTACCTGATGAGTATTAAAAATCTGGATGAGCTCTGTTAAATATCTGCGCAAATATTACAAGTAATATTATTTTTTCCTATCTTCGACCTAAATCCGATCTCTGCTTATACGGCACTAGCTGTTTTTGCCGCGACTTCATCCGCATGGAATTCGGGACGATATAATAAAAGTTTTGTCAGCAACTCCCTCTCCCCAATGTTCCATAGAAGCTGAGATATTTAACTTTTTGCATGGAACATTATTAATGTAAGTACAAAAAATTCAATATTTCCCCTATTACAGGAGTTCGATTCTTTTATTCGATTTGTCAGAAAAAATCGTTGGAGATCTAGGAGAAAAATCAACCCTTTACCCCTCATACGAACCTAGATATTTTGCATTTTATGTTAAAAATTAGAGTTGAAAGAAGTAACATTATCTCATCCCCTATTGCATATAGGGAGTTGGGATTTGTTTTATTCGATTCATTGGGAAAAATCCTGCGGGAAGTGTGGTTCTAGGGGAAAAAATCTCACATAGATTAATCATTTTAATCGTCCCCCTCACTCAGTGTGCATCTACAGCGAAATACCAGCGTTACTTTGGTGATTACTTCTAAACGGTTTGAGATATCAAATAGAAATTTTAGGCAGGAATAAAGTGTAGTAAAACACATTTCTAGGTGTGCCTCCTGAAATTGGCCCTCCTTTTTTTAATTTTCTTTTTTTTTTTTTGAGGGGTGGTCCCGCCTTTTCCCCTAACTTTCTGAACTTTCTATTTTCAACTTTTGAGATAAAAATACTCTTTTGTCTAATGGGCACAAAAAAGATATTCTAACTTTACTTGCTGCTACCTGAAGGTTTCAGGAAAAAAAGTTTGTATATACATGTCTATGACAATTAATTCTAAGGGCAGACCATGAATGAAAATTATTTATTGATAAATCTAAAACTTCGAGGTATGATATCAATGTGTTACTTGTGGCGATGGGGGACTAAACTTATTATTGAAACAGAATACCTAGTAGAAAAATCAAAATGGTGGATTATTACAGAGAATGAGCTAGACGCGGGTTTAATTACATTCAGTAAAAAATAATGAATAATTATCGGGTACGCCCGCATAAAGAAAAAAATTGTACGTATTCATTTTCCCGGGTCTGGAATCCCACGCAGGTTGCTATAGTTGCCAGCGTTTGCGATGCTTGGATGTTGCTTTCATACCAGAGTCATCCAAGTGGAAGCCACAAAAGGTGTGACTGGCTCCCTGTCAGTGGATTTCCTTTAGTGTCTTTTTATGAGTTTTGTCCATCATTTTAACTCAGCTACACCGTGCTGATGAAGACCAGTTAGTCAGAAACACGTGTCCACGATTTGCATCTTTCTGCCATTTGCAATTTTTGCATTTTCCACCGTGCAATTTTTTTCATTATGCGGGCGTACCCGATAATTATTCTTTTTTTTTACTGAAGGTAATTAAACCCGCGTCTAGCTCATTCTCTGTACGTATTCATTTTCCCGGGTCTGGAATCCCACGCAGGTTGCTATAGTTGCCCGCGTGTGCGATGCTTGGATGTTGCTCTCATACCAGAGTCATCCAAGTGGAAGCCACAAAAGGTGCGACTGGCTTCCTGATTATAATTAATTTCCGGCCAAGCCGGAAGTGATAAGTATAAAAAAACTGAATATATGGAATTTGTTCCTGTATCCTATAACAAAAATTATAGTAATCCACCATTTTTATTTTCTTTTTTGAAAAAAATCGATTTTTCGGCCATAACTTTTTTGTTTGATGTTCAATTGTTTTTTCCGAGAAAAATTCTAGTGACGTCGTATCCGGAACACCCTGTTACAATACTAAATGAAGTACCACGTTTTGTAATTTTTTTTGCTATGAAATTGAAATGTGTAGTTTGTTTTCTGGAGGATGGTAATTCTCGGCCGACATCCACCGTCATAACGCGGCGTTACGAGTGCTATACTACCACCTAAGGCACTTGTACGCGTACGGGGTAGACTAGACACCAGTGCTACCTTACGTCCCCGGAGATATTGAGTCCGTTGTCGAGAACGAGAAATGCCGAATTTCCTGGAACTACTCGTTCCTGACTGTCAGGCTTAACCAAACCAACAAGCCTGACATAGTCCTCGTCGACCATCAACTCAAGGTGATGTTTGTCATCGAGTTCTCGGCACCTGCGGAGAAAAACATCACCTTGAAAGAGGAGGAGAAACGGACCAAATATCGCGATCTCCGGTACGAGCTCCAAGTGCTGTAACCAGGCTACTCGGTAAAAATGGTCGTCCTTATAATCGGTGTACCCGGAGGGATAAAGCCTACGCTGCTCTCGGAACTGAAGATCATACCGGCCTGCCAAACCGAGTGGCTGGCAGGCCAAATGCAGAAGGCGGTCATTCTGGGTTCTCTCCGTCTACTTAGGGCACACGATTCTGGTATCTACAGTCACTAACCCTGCGGGATGTGGGGAGTGGCTGCAGTTAATGCGCCGGCGCGACTCCAGTGAGGCGTCGGAGGCCACGGGAGGACAGTCCGGCATCGGATAATCCGAAAAAAAAAATAGATATCTATATTCTATAAAATGAAAGCAATTTAACACAAAAGGTTAGTGGTACAGTATACACTGATATCAAAACTACTAACCCAGAATACCATTGGTGTAGTATTAGTACAGTATATAATATCTAATATTACAATATATGTATATTTAACGTATATCTAGTTTATGTATATCTACAGTATATGTATATATAATGTCTAACAGAACAGTATATGATGTCTAGCATATGTTTTTATAACCGTCTAAAACAATTTAAAATTTATGTTTACCTAATTCGTTGTTTAAAATCTTAAGTCTTAAGTAAACCTTTTAATACATTGGTTGATTCGTTATGTAGATGTGGAGGTAGATTATTATAGACGTAAGTCGATAGGTAAGTAAAAGATGATCGAAATGTTTCATATTTAAGCCGTATTGTATGCAATTGGTCGTTTGTATGTCTCAAATTTCGCTTATGCATAACATTTCTCGCAATTAGTTTGTCAAAGAGATAAATAGGTTTTTGCGTTAGGATGACATTATTTAATAGTGAGGTAAAATGTAGAAAGTGCCTCTTATTTATTTTTAGTAGATCTAACTCCCTGAGATGTGGTGTTATATGCTCGTGGATAGAACTATTTGTAACAAATCGAATACGGATATTCTGGATTTTTTTGAAGTTTGTTTGCTTCTGATAAATTTAATTAAGCAGGGCTCATAAACATAATCACAGTAGTTGCCATGTGATAAGACTAAGGACTCGCATAACAAGTTTAGTGGCCCTATCAAGGATATTTCTAAAGCTGAAGTCTGTTTAAAAGAGCAGAAACATTTTCTAAGGACGATATATGAGGATAAAGTTTAAACTTTTATCAAAGGTTAGCCCCAAATTTTTCATCTTGTCAACTTGTTCTATAATTATTGTCAATTAACAGTTGAAAGTGAGTTAGAACTCTGAATTTATTTGCAGTGCAATAGACTATATTTTTACTTTTATTTAGATTTAATAGGAGTGAATTCTGAAGGTTCCAATTTTTTATCTACTCTACTGTATTATAAAACGTGATAATTGCCTTTCATCGACCGGCTCTGTCTATTTGCATAAAGTTTTGCACGTAAAGGCTTTTTCCGCTACAGGTGGACGATCGGGGTTTGCGGAAATCGAAAGATTGATCTTTTCTTCAGCCGGTAGTGATATTTTCATTTCTTATTTTCCATAATTGAAAGTACTTCGATCCGTACCCTTTCCGAAAGTTCCATTTCGCGAGATTCCTACGTTCATAATTTCCCTTAAAAATTTTTTGAAATTAATTTTTATAAAATTAAATCCGTGGTATATGTTGGCCGAAGAAAATTTAGTGTACCTGGTGTCCCAAATACGATTTTTTTTTTTCAAATTACGGCCGTATGCGGGGTGGGGAATCGATCGGCGACGTCGAAAATAATATACGGGGTATTTTTAATGCCAGAACCGGAAAAAAGTGATTTTTCCTTAATAATTGTGACGTTTCGGGCGATAAAGGGCCGAAGGACCTTTCCGTGAAGGCCGAAACATATCGACGCATCCGGAAATGGATCGGCCCGCAGGGCCGCGGCCCCCCCCCCCCGGGGGGGGGGGGCCCCCCCCCCCCCCCCCCCCGGGGGGGGGCCGGGGGGGGGGCCCCCCCCCCCCCGGGCGCCCCCCCCCCCCCGCGCGGGGGGGGGGGGCCGGGGGGGGGGGGGGCGCGGGGGGGGGGGGGGGCCCGTCCGGGGGGGGGGGGCCCTCTCTTCGAAGGCCGCAGGCAGTGGGCCCTAGAAGGAGCTAGAAAACGGCGTAACCGTTTTCTGGTTTCATTTAAATCATGATTAATTTTGGCTTGGGCTTCCTCAGACTTCATCACATCAAAAGCAAAATATATCATTAACGTACATATACAGGGAACAATATTTCGTGACTTGGGGCAAGTCTGCGGTGTAGATGTTAAAAAGCAATGACCCCAAAATCGAGCCTTGGGGCACTCCCGAGAGTAACAAGCGTTTGTCAAAGAGTCTTCTTCCACTTGTGGTGTCAAGACAAGTATATTGAAAATGATTTAGTAAGTATGACGTGGGCCACATTAAGATATTATCCTCTATCCCGTAGAATTTTAACTTTTATTGACAGTTCGGTGTTTAAGGAGTCAAAAGCTTTTGACATATCTAATAAGGTCATGGAAGTAGATTTTGTCGTAAAAATCTCGAGAATAGTGATCAAGGCTGTGGATATTCCGTGATTTTTTAAAAACGACTGTGATTTTGGGAACTAGGTACATTATGGTCTAGCACATAAGGTGTTAGTTGACCGTAGATAACGGACTTCGCTATTTTTGAGGGAACTGAAAGTAAAGTAATGGGTCTAAGTTACGTTTTTATTTGGTTTTTTGAATAATTTGCAAAAGGCACAAGCCTATGACGGCAATATATGTTTTTCTTTTTGGAGTCTATTTATGTTACTTATAGAAAAATATTTCACGGAGTATTTTAAATAGGTTTCAGACCTAGTCGGTGGAACCGATCCCTCAAATAGTCGCTCCATCTGTGGTCCAGCTATTCGAATAGTGCTGGCAAATGTAAATTATCATTCACTGTTTCGGTGTACCTATTTTAGATTAAGAACTTCAGATATGAATTTATTTATACGCGACGAGAAAGGTAAAATGATTTTATTCTTCTATAAACAAACTGTATGCCGAGAGAAAGTGAACTGATATAATGTGTTTACGTAAACCCTTAGGATAGTAGCGTGTGTGAGAGTTTGCGCAGGCGAGTCTCCTACGGTTGCCACACCTGAGTTTTGCAGATTCAACCGTCTTTAATCACGAATCACTAGATAATGTTTTTCTGACGCAGTGATTCATCTTGTATATATAAAATACTGTATAGTTGAAGACTTATGTCACAATTGATAGTATTGTACTGGTATATTTGTTATAGTTTCCATTGCTCTCATAATTGTTATGCAACCATGCTGAGAAATATTCTCTTTGGCGCCTGATTCTTCTGAATGCCTTTAGATGTGTCCAATTGTCGCAACAAATTTTTTTTATTTTGTTCTAAATGATGTGTTCATTAACGTTTTAACTAAACCATAAAAGAAAATTTTTTTCTCTTGCAAACTATATATCATATGTGGGGTCGCTTTTGATGTGTAAGTAAGCGACCCCACATAAGATATATGAAAGTGTTTGAAAGAGAAAAAAAATTCCTTTTTAACTAAACCATAGCCAATTATGATTCCCATTTAAAAAAATACAACTTTATGCCATAACTCGAAATTGCACTTTTTTTTTAAATTTTCTCGACGTCACTGTATTTATACAGAAAAAAATTGCCTCAAGAATGTAATAGTTCTTTCATAACTTTACAAACAACCAAGATATTGACATGTGTCTAAAAGTCGAAAAATCGAACTTTTGTTTATAACTCGAAAAAAAAAGGCGATAGCAAATTTTTGTTTTCGCCAGTGAATTTGTCTCAAAAAAAAAGATCGAGAATGTGTCTTCCATTTTTTTGCAGAAATATAAGTGAATTTAAAGAACATGAGGAGGCGGACACAATAATTTTTGTACTGATTAATTATTACAAAGTTATATTTTTTCAATTTGTCATTTATAGACACAAACATATTGATTTTAGCACTATATTACAGTAACTATTTTAATTCACACAAATATGGCTGCACCTTGGGAACGCTTTTATTCCGTATCACTTGTTGGTACAATATTTTTGTATCTCTTACAGTTGCCGAGTTACCCTATACAAACATCGAAATTTGCCCACCCTGTACATTCCTAGATGTAATTATTATAACTGTAACAATTTTAGTACTAGCTGATGTCATATGTGGATATAAATATTTGTATATTATTATATGTAATTGCCATAATGTGACAATCCAAAAAAATATATAAATTGCGGCATCCATCCTACATTGAAATAACTGTTTCCTCAAAAAAAAAACCGGTATTTATTAATTTATTTTAAACAAAAGTTATGAATGGTGAAGATTTCTATACCAAGTGTATACCTATTAAAAAGTATGCTTGCTCATGGCGTGGATCCTTCGAGATTATTGAAGGAGGTAGCGAGGATACACGTTATTCAAATTTGCATAAACTTGTTATAATCAAATTTGCTCATAACGTTTAAATATTTGACAAATTGAATCGAGTTATTCTACCTAAAAATTATATAATGCCCACGTTTTAGCACCATGGAGTACTTTTTTTTTTATTTTAGTGGAGTGAATTTTCAAGCAAAAATCGCTTCTTTCTAAGAAAATAATAATACAACGTAGAATCAGAATCATATTCTTGGGTTTTTTTACGAAATTTTTGGCCGACTTTTTTTATTGGAAAAAAAAACCAAAATTGACAATTTCCAAAAACGTGTAACAAATATAGCATCATATCTCTAGAACTGTTTGACATATGAACTTTTTTTTTAGGTTAAAGATAGATACATGAGAGTTATTTACTATATTATAGATAATTCGTGGAATGTATTTTTTTTTAGTAGATTGAGGCAGTTCGTGTTCAATGTAGTGAAATTGTCAATCAGCGACAGCGAAAACATGACAAATATTTTAAAACAAAAAAAGTCGTCTTGTTGACAATAGTTTCTAGCATATGATTTTTTTAGGGAAGCGTTGTCATAGAAGATCTATGACCGCATAATATATGGCATACTTTAGAACATTAGGGGAATTTGAAGCTGATATGTAACCTAAATATAAAATTAACTTTGTAAATCGATTGTAAATGTTCATTAATTATTCAAAAATTTAAAGTGATTTGTTCGATTTTCAATATTTCTTCACAAATATCATTATTTGCTAACATATTATTCCTAGGAGAGGAAACTGGACCAGAGACCAAACAAATTCTGCCGGAGAGAGATGGCGTTGAATATCTTATTTTATTTTTGATTTTATCTTTTCCACAATTCGTGTGATTTGAAATTCAAGTTTGTTACAAGGGGTAAATTTGTTACAAGGTTAACTTTGATGTGGTACTGCTGCCGAACATGATACATCAGATGAAATTTTTGTTAAAGATATGTACCTTGTTTCCCTCTAAAAAATTTGTTTACGTTAGTGGTCATTTTCAAGCCTAATTCGCTCCACTGTATGAATATATGTTGTTAAGTTCATTGTTGATTTTTTTTTTGGTGACAGTGACCTGTCATAACTTTCGCCATTTAATCTCCGATGATATTTGCAATTT
The DNA here is from genome assembly GCA_029963845.1 of Rhamnusium bicolor. Lineage (NCBI taxonomy): Eukaryota > Metazoa > Arthropoda > Insecta > Coleoptera > Cerambycidae > Rhamnusium > Rhamnusium bicolor. The sequence continues at coordinate 62,664 of JANEYF010001071.1, forward strand.
GATTTTGTTAAGAAATAATTTTCTATTTATTTATTTAATTTATTCCCTCAGGTTGAATAAAAACCCTGAGCCTGTTAAAGTTCAAAAATTCTAACCTATTTCAGACGCAGCTTCTCCATATCATCATCGTTAGATATAGGCATTAAAGCTGGTAATTTTTTGAAATGATGAGCATGCAATATCATAGATAAGTCAAGGGTCTTAATACTGTGCCTGGTGGAATTCCATACTCTTGATACTAGTTTCGTTATGGACTAAGTCAGTAATCACAAGTTGTTTTCTGTTAAATAAGCTCAGTTTCATATTTGTTTAGGTTATTAAACAGTTTAGGATGTGAGAAAAGATTCTGATTGGTATTGTTGAATTATAAGTTTCATGAATTTTATAAGTCGCTTCTACGGGAAGCATCAAATCGGATTGGAAAAATTCAGTAATTAAATTTTTTTCATATATACAATAACAAACTAATTCAAATATTGCTCTATAATTTTGACAAAATTGCTATGAGAGAACTTTTTTACAACTTCCTAAAATTTTTTTGACATTGTCAAATGTATTATATGCTTCAATAGATTTAAAATATAATGAATAAATTGGGTTTTAATATTACTTACCTTTTAACCTTAACACTATCTAAGTCTGATGTTCCAAAATTTTTAACAACTATTCAAGTTAATTCTATTTTCTAAAACAAGACGCCGCAACTTTTATTACGTGTATAAAGTTAGCGAAACACCTTTAACTAATCGAAAATTTAACCAGCTCATAATTTGTTGCTAAAAGTTGCTAATTAGTTGTGGTAATCTGAATTTGTTGCTCTTTATTTAAAAAGAAAACAGGGTGTTTCGCTAACTTCACATAAAGTTAGCGAATCACCTTCATGAAAAATGAATTTAAATCATCGGGAGTTAGCGTAAGTTATTAATTTTTTTTGTTGCTAATTAGTTTAGTAACTGCAACGTTGAAATTATATATATTTTTTAAATAAACGATGTTTCGCTAAATTCATATGAAGTTAGCAAAACACCAATACACAAAATGATTATAAATAACCGGGAGACAACTTAACGTACTTAGTTTTTTGTTGCTAATTAGTTGTGACAATATAGCTATTGTCCTGGTTGTTCTTAAGAAATGAGAGACTATCAAAGTTTATACAAGAATAAGAGTTAAGAGGTGATTATTTCGCGAACAATTGTCATATTTTCCTCTCGACAAAGTCTGGAAAGCAACAGCTAATTCGTACGGGCCGCACAACAAATTCCCATGACGATTTCGAGTCTAAAATCCATGAACCAACCCTTTAATGGAGGTTGTTTTGCTAGAAATATTAACATAAATGATGCTTATCGGGATATTTGGCATATTTCCTTGGCAACAAATTCTGCAATTTTACAACTAATTCGTATGAGCCGCACAACAAATTCGTATGACGATTCCGAGTCCGAAAATCATGAAGCAACCCTTGTATGGGGAGTGTTTTGCTAGAAATATTAACATAAATGATACTTATCGGGATATTTGGCATATTTCCTTAGCAACAAATTCTGCAATGCTATAACTAATTCGTACGAGCCACACAACAAATTCGCATGATGATTCCGAGTACAAAAACCATCAACAACCCCATAAACAGTGGGTGTTTTGCTAAGATTATTAAAAAAAAAAAACTAAAGCGAATATTTGGCATATTTCAATAACAACAAATTCCCATGACGATTCCGAGTCCGAAAATCATAAACCAACCCTTGTATTTTTCTAGACATATTTGCAAAACTAGGTTAGGTTAAAGCTTTTCAGAATTTATTGCTAAGGAAATATGCCAAATATCATGATTAATATCATTTATGTTAATATTTCTAGCAGAACACCCCCCATAGAAGGGTTGGTTCATGGATTTTCAGAATCGTCATGCGAATTTATTGTGCGGCTCATATGAATTAGTTGTAGCATTGCAGAATTTGTTGCTAAGGAATTATGCCAAATATCCCGATAAGTATCATTTATGTTAATATTTCTAGTAAAACGCCCCCATACAAGTGTTGGTTCATGATTTTCGGACTGGGAATCGTCATGCGAATTTGTTGTGCGGCATATACGAATTAGTTGTAATACGAGTATTGCATAATTTGTTGCTAAGGAAATATGCCAAATATCCCGATAAGTATCATTTATGTTAATATTTCTAGCATAACACCCCCATAAAAGGGTTGGTTCATGGATCTAAATCATCATGGGGATTTCTTGTTGCTTTCCAGACTTTGTCGAGAGGAAAATAAGCCAATCATTCGCGAAATTATCATCTTTTAACTTTGATAGTCTCTCATTTCTTAAGAACAACCAGGACAATAACGATATTGTCACAACTAATTAGCAACAAAAAAACTAAGTACGTTAAGCTGTCTCCCGGTTATTTATAATCATTTTGTGTGTTGGTGTTTTGCTAACTTTATAATATGAACTTAGCGGAACATTGCTTATTTTTTTTTTAATAAATAATTTCAACGTTGCAGTTACTACAACTAATTAGCAACAGAAAAAATTAATAATTTAGGCTAACTCTCGATGATTTAAATTCATTTTTCATGAAGGTGTTTCGCTAACTTCATGCGAAACACCCCGTTTTCTTTTTAAATTCAGTGTTACTACAACTAATTAGCAACTTTTTAGCAGCCTGTTAAATATTCGATTAGTTAAAAGTGTTTCGCTAACTATGTTGTTACTTTTATTTAATAAAATGTAGGCATGATTTTAATTTAAATTTATTAGTTATTTTCAATACCTCTGGCTAGTCGGTAAAACCCATGCGTATATGTTTTCTGTGTATCATTTTCGTTTTGGTTGGTTGAGAATTTATGGAAAAAATAGTTGGCTGAAATTCTGTGTATTAATTATGATTCAATCTTCAGCGGTGGTTGTTTTTTATTTTGTTATTATTTTAACAGTCATATCAACTTTCACTTAGGAACTCATTCACGGATACTTTAGGATTCTACAAATTATTCAAACTAAATTAAGTGAAGAATACTTAATTATACAGTGTGGGCCATTTTGGTGATATATGTATTGTGATCTCGAAAACTATAAGAGGTAGAAATACGGTTACATGGGAAAAGTTTTGCATAGTTTTGTTACTACTGAAAGCCGCCTTTAAAACTGTTGCAGTTGTTGAGGGTTTTGAGATAACGTCGAAAATGTGCATTTTCTAAAATCAGCTAAAATTTTTTTCAGTATTTTTTAAATCTGTAAAAACATTTTCAAAGCAACTTTTTTTTTCGTAGAATTTAACTGTAGTCAAATTTTAGTTTCCATGTTTCGATTATATAAGACTATCATCAGGTTCGTTTTTTCTTATGGGTCCCATATTGTGTTTTTCACTCATTAAAAAAATTCGATTAGCTTTTCAACGATGTATTGTTTAAGAAATTCGTTGAAATAAACGATAACTAATTTTTCGACTAGATATGTCAATACTAAAGTACAGCGAAAGTACTTTAAGTTACGTAACTAAATAACTACGCCTTTTGATGAAAAGGTAATAGATTTTTCCTAAATAACATATTTTAGATAAATTTTACAAAACAGTAAAGAATTATTCAATAAAATCATTAAATTTGTTTAAACCTCAATAATTTACAAAAAATTTAACATAATTTGTAACGCTTACTTGATGTTTCATAGTTTTAATTTTTGTGAATGGAGTTTCGATTTAGATTTTTTTTTCTGTGGAGAAATGTCTGTAGAAATGACATTTTATTAGTATTTTGTTGAAGTAGATAATTATTACTGCTTAACGATATTTATGTTGATAACTGGCGTCTTACAGAAAAAACCAAACATGAAATTTCATGAGAAATGTCCCACCTATACAGATGTCGAGTGATGTCATGTTTTTCTTGTAATTCAAATACTGTTATTTTCATGATGTAATTATTATAAGAATTATGGATTACAAAAAATAAGAGCACGTGTATAGTTTATCAAGAATTGTGGATTCCTTAAAATATTCCAAAATGTCACGGTCGAACGGTGATATTTTGAAAAAATTGATGAATAAAATTTCACACCACATGAAAATAAAATTAGATTACATTTTTCTGCCTACTGGTTATTAACCATCATTTTCGTGTAATGAAGAATCCTGCCCTAAATAATTGCAAATTAAAAAACATGCATCTCTTAATATCATTTTCTATGAAAGAACGTACTGTTCTAAAAATTAAGTCTAATGTACTTGCGAAATTTCTTCTGGGCACCATATAATCTTGGCTCATATAAATTTAAATTCACCTTCGATTTAAATAAATATAGTTTAAAAAAACTAAAAAACACGCTTTTAAGGCACATCAAACTAAAAAGTGAAAAATAATTATTAATATAAACTGAAAACAATAATGAAGGAAAAATACTAGTATTATTGTGAAAAAAAGCGTGGGTTGCTCGATATACGAAAAATATGGCACAAAGCGCCCCACGCTTTTTCACAATAATACTAGTATTTTTCGTTCATTATTGTTTTCAGTTTATATTAATAATTATTTTTCACTTTTTAGTCTGATGTGCTTTAAAAGGGTGTTTTTTAGTTTTTTTAAACTATATTTATTTTTCACTTTTTAGTTTGATGTGCTATGAAAGCGCGTTTTGTAGTTTTTTTAAACTATATTTATATTGCTTATTGATGCTGATATTATAATATATTACGATCCAACAGATATTTCTGAAAAAAAAAATATTTTTTTATTACAGCCATGGGATTTGAACTCATTCCCGAGGAGTCCGTCGTTTCGCGTCGACTAAGACTTGCCCGCTCGGCCAACGACCGAACTGAGAATCACGGAATATACTTACAATATTAAGCCTCTTGCTCTCACGCAGAGGATACGTGAGGAAAGGACTGGCGATCCTGATCAGGATAATGATATAAACTTATCAAATTATTGTATTGTTACCGGTTCTTCGTAAGTGTACAAAGTTTCAATTAAATCTGTCCGTTTAAAGTGGGTGAAAATCGAGTCCAAAGAGTCGGTTACAAACAAACATACAAGTGAAGCTAATAAAAGTGCTTCCTTTAAGTCTTTTTTTACATTTCAATGAATCAATTAATTTTTCCTTCTATTTCTCTTCTAACAACAAAACACACACAAATTCCTTTTCTCATGAACCATTTCGGCCGACTGTACAGGGAAAACTGCTTTTAGCCTTTTGTATGAAACCACTTCCGCGATCAATTAGATCGTGACGGATTCGGTTGTCGCTCCGTTTTCGGTTCAGTTCGGCCAGCGAACAATCCTAGGAAACTGTAGCTTTAGAATGTCGTCACTTACCGAACTAAATGCCTTCCACTTTGACAGCTTGCGCATGATCCTGTTACATCTGCCCCCGATAAAACCTGAAGCCCTGGCCAGGCAGAAACTTTCAAGAGGCTAACACTGGTATTCATAGTCGGTCGCCAGCGAGAGATCCACCGAAATTCCTGATTTTCGTTTCATGGACGAATAACAAAACAAAAATTTGGGAATTTCGGTGGATCTCCCGCTGGCGAGCGGCTGGCGGTCCACCATGAATACATGTGTAAGTGCCTTGTTTATTCGGGTAAAATATACTTATTGTTTCATCCATGTCCAACGTATATTCCTGAATTTAACGGAAGTATTAAGTATCTTCTCAGAGCCACAATCGTGACATTTCGGGGGGAACCACCTCGCCCATCCCCCCTACTTCTGGCTGCCCCTCATAATGCCTATCTTAGAAGTGTAATAAGTATCTAACAAAGATGTTGTCTCTTTAAAAAACAAATCCAGTACTCCGCGCTCTAATTCCTTGACGCCATTTTGTTTTTAAGCCACACATTTTTCCCACAAGATTTACAGTTTATCACCATGTCAATTCATAATCTCCGTTTCTTTGCGAAGAGATTGGTACCAGTACCATACTTGTACACTGAAGATCCCACTGGGCAAGTTTTTAGTTTTTAGATTTGCATGCGAGTACATACTATTAAGTTTTAGATCATTGTTACAAATTCCCATAATTACCTCATATAACTACACGTCTGATAATATCATATTCGTTCATTTGATGAATTAGTGGAAGAGACTTTCTATTTCAGGAGTCTGAAAACTAGAAGTTAAAACTGAAGTTGTATCTTCTCGAAACCAACTCTCAACTTTATTTTTTTTAGTTCACTGTTTATTAAATAATAAGCATGATATAGAATGAAATGAAATATAATAACGATAAAAAAAATTTCTAATTATTATTTTCAAACTTTTACAAAATTTATCACAGATAAGTATAACGTATATCTTTTTAAACAATTATTTTCCGACTATTTGTCAAATCTCTGAAACTTGAATTATAAAAAATATAATATGCACATTATGTTCAGTACGACTGAGTCAATAATGTTATTTTTCATGATTACAGACAAATAGAAAAGATGTTATTTTTAATTCTAACTATTCTGTTCAGTAAAACCAAAAATAAATAAAACATAAGTACTCACCAGTTGAACAACACACAAAAATAAAACTTATCACAGATAAGAGATAATATATATATAACATCTTTTTAAACAGTTATTTTCCCAGCTATTTGCCAAGTGTCAGCATTTTGGCAAATAGTTTAAAGAGATATATTATACTTATCTGTGATAAGTTTTGTAAAAGTTAGAAAATAATAATTAGCAAACAATTTTTAGCGTTATTATATTTCATTTCATTCTATATTTTAAACTTTTGCCAAGAAGTATACCTGAGTTGTTTAAAATAAGCATTTTAATCTAAATTGAATTAGGAAGCTTTGACTATTACATTTTTATTTCACTACAAGGTGACATTCATGATCTCTCGAGTCTAAAGCGTTTATACGACCATGAAATATTATTTAACATATGGTTTTAATAATGGTATAAATGAAATTACCATATAATTTATAGAGATATTCTTGTTTTTAAATCATGCAAGTATTTTATTAAGTTAATTACCGTACTAGGTAATAATAGTTTTAATATTGTATGTTCATTTATTGTTTTTCAAAGACTTTGTTTTAGTATTTAAGATTTTTTTATTAATAATTTCAGCAGAGTTTAGGGACAAGAGTTGCTCCGCAAACCTCAACATTTATCGGTTGCTTCAGCAATGGAGAAACCGCATAATCGGCGCCTATGTCTAGACATAGTAAATTTTTTTGTAAGGTTCTTGTTCTTTCTTCTTATTTTGATCATGTCGTTTTTGTGTTAATTAGTTTGATATTTGATAATTATAAGTAACAAATGGCTTACTTTTTAAAATTTTCTATTAATTGTTATTAACATATATACTACTATTTGTATTTACATGTATATAACCTTATTTACTGTATTAATAAACAACTAAATAGTTATTTATAGAAATCCGGTAAATTGATTAGATTGTCGTAATAATATTTGCGTAACAGTTCGCACCATAAAATAAATTATTAAAATAATGTAACTCATAATAGTAAAAGTTTGTCATTTAATAGATCTAGATATGAATATAATCAATAAACATATAAACGATTATTTTGTGTATCTAAAAATAAAATTGCAACATTTTGAGAAAGTAAATGTAACAAAATATGTTATATAAAATTGATACATTTCGCCTGTGTGCTTCTGGTCCTGATATCTTAGGAACCTCAGGACTAGGAGTCTGATACCCGTAATGCAAAAAAATGTGGTCTTAGTATTAATCGATTTCAGAAATAATATTCAACACAGATTTTTAAATGTATTATTTTATACAAAGTTGATATTGGTATATTGCGTATTGCGACACTGCGATGTGATCCAATAGCAGTCGATATGTTTCGTTCTCCTATGAACTCGGCTATAAATTTAGCCTACAGTACCGATGAGTTCATAGGAGAACGAAACTTGTTTCGTAAAATATCTGGTGGCATTACTTAATTGTACATGTCCGATGACTTCCTCGTAGTCAAAGAACCCTTGCTTGCTATGACATGCTAAATACATTACCATTGTATTATTTATTTGATTTAGAAGTGCATATACAGAGCCCTCATAAATGATCAAAAACCACGTGATGAATTGGTACCTTTTAACCTGTGATTTTATGTCTTTCATATTATGGCAGTACCTAATGAGAATTTTTGCATATACTTATAGTGTCGGCGCACTAAACGGCGAGAATGTACACGACCAAGAACGCGACCAACTTAGAGCGACCAGCAGTGTACAGTCAGTAAAGAAGAAAGGATAAAGCACGCTACATTTGAATTAGTGAATTTTAACGCGTGGCAATGTACCTGTATGGATTGTACTGTACTGGCCGCTGTGTAGTCGACTGCTAGTGCGCGGCCACCCATTACATTGCGTACAAACCCAACGGCCGTGCGGCCAGCTGGCCGCATGTGCACCGCTCATATTCTCGTCGGCCGGCGCAGCCAGTGCACGGTGTGATGTATAACTAAGGAATAGTTTTCAACCATCTTTTGCTGACGGAACTACTCGACGAGGCTGTTAAAGGGAACTAATTGTTCATGTGGTTTCCGACCATGTTAACAAAGACCGATTGAACAAGCGAGATGGGCGTAACAATGTGAGTGTATTGTAGCTGGCTGGTGAGACATAGACTGAGCCTGTTCCTATGTTCGCTGGGTGTGGCTTATTCCATCTCATTTCATCCTAGTTCGCAGCCATCGCTCGTATTCTTTTTCTAATTGGCCACACTTGGCGCTATACATATGATATATGAAGACTTTATTTTTTTTTTGTAAACCAGTGGTTGTTGTAGGTATACAGGGTGATTCACGTAGCTCGTTCGTTAAAAAATTGTTGACTTCCCGAAATCGTATTAATATAAAATTTGGTAGCCGGCCATAATCGACCGCTGCAAGTCTAAATAAAATATTTTCAAATGGCGCCACTTCCGAAAATACCGGAAATCGACGCCATCTTCGTTTTTTCTTAAATGAAAACACGCCATTTTAATTTCATATTTGGATTCTACATTAAATTGTGAGGTCAGAACGTCCCAGTTGTCAGCACTTATCTATCATAGTTTTTGACATGTCACTTTTTCGAAAAAAAATCAGGGTTGCAGGGATCGATTAAGAAATTTATAACTCCTGAGCCATTGGAAATAAATAAATGGATATTTTTTTTATTCAATTCGTAAAGGTTTGGCCAATATTTTGCATTAATTCTGACACTTTTGTTATATTTCATGCGCCTACTGCGATTTTTCAAAGTTAACAATCAAAAAATGTCAAAGACAATTTTTTTAAATGGCAACTATTATTTCTGACACTAAAAAATTAATGTAAAATTGAATTTTTAGGGCCACTTTTATTAACATTGTGTATACCTATCTTCAGTCGTTTTTAAGTTACTGGCATTTTTTGAGAGAAACATTATTGTTTTCTCCTCAACGGTAGTTAGTTGTAGTAGGCTTTGGAAACAAATGCCAAATGTCAAACCTAGCCACTGTTGTGTCATTGTTATCTTATTGTTTTAATTAATTGTGCAATTTTCATCATGGAACAATATCCGAATGATATTGTCTTTGACTTGTTTGTAATTTATGGTGAAAATAACAGAATAGTTGACAGAACATGCATTTCAAGACTTATCTGTGATAAGTTTTGTAAAAGTTAGTAAATAATAATTACAACTAACTACCACCGCTGAGGAAAAAACAATAATATTTCTCTCAAAAAATGCCAATTACTTAAAAACGACTGAGGATAGGCGTACACAATGTTAATAAAAGTGGAATTAAAATTCAATTTTACATTGACCTCTGGTGTTAGAAATGGTAGTTGCCATTTGAAAAAATTAAGTTTTGGACATTTTTTGATTGTCAACTTTAAAAAATCACAGTAGGCGCATGAAACATAACAAAACTGTCGCAATAATACAAAATATTGGCCAAACCTTTAGGAATTGAATAAAAAAAATTCATTTTTTATTTCCAATGGCTCAGGAGTTATGAATTTCATAATGGACCCCTGCAACCCTGATTTTTTGCGAAAAAAAGTTACAAATGTCAAAAACAATGATAGATAAGTGCTGACAACTGGGATGTTCTGAATTCACAATTTAATGTAGAATCCAAATATGAAATCAAAATGGGGTGTTTCCATTAAAAAAAACGAAGATGGCGTTGATTTCCGGTATTTACGGAAGTAGCGCCAATTTGAAAATATTTTATTTAGACTTGCAGCAGTCGATTATGGCTGGCCAACAAATTTCATATTAATACGATTTCGGGAAAATAAAAATTTTTACCGAACGAGCTACGTGAATCACCCTGTATAGTCCGGGATAAGTTATTTTTTAAGTACTTTAATGCGAATATTTTATTTTTACGGTGGGTATTGCGATTATTGTTATTTCCATTTGGAAAATTTTCATAAATTTGAAATGATATGACGGACACAATCAAGCCAACTTTTTTTTCGAATTTTAAAGGCCATCATTAAGAATCATATTCAGTATATGTTAAATGATTGTACTTGAGATCTTGAGTATTTAGAAATCCAACTATTGACCAATACTTTTGTTCATTTATTATTTATTTTGTCACGGTAGACACAACAGATTTTTTTTTTTTTTTAGAAATCAATACGTAAAATATTTTACGTAATAAATATTACTAGAAATGCTTTGTTTTTTGTTATATGTACAATACTATTATCGGTTGGTGGATGACATTGAGACATGGTAAATTTGGAAATTAAAAAAACATAAAAATTGTGCCAGCGCACATTATTAAGGTTATTTAAATATATAAAATACCAATAAAATCCTTTTTTTTTATTGAACAATTAATATCAAATGAAAATGAAATTTAAACAAGGTTCCAAACAGTGTTTATTTGGGCTTTTATAAAATTTGCAGAAACAACATTTACAAGGCAAACAAATTCATAATGAATTATATTTTATAGTAAACCTTTATAATTTCCCTCACAATTATGTAAATTATTCAGATTGCAATGGAAAGTGACTATATAACAGTTATACATATTTGTAAAATTTTATTTATCGCATAAGGTTAAGATTTTATTTAACAGTTATACATATTTGTAAAATTTTATTTATCGCATAAGGTTAAGATTTTATTTACTGATTGACTGTTACATTGAAATTAGTGTTATATAGCCATTTACATTAACAATAATATATGGCTTTGTTTCTTTATGTAACATGTATGTGTATCATCAAAATAATATGAATGTAAGTGACCCCGAGGACCGAGGTAGTCTTAAAATGAGCGTCCATTAGGTCATTGAAACTGATTTTTTGGTCATGCCAACACCGGTGTCGGTGAACATTTAATATTTTACATTTGTATGCATCAGTTTCTAGGAATTTATCAAAAGATGAAAGCCTAGTTAATTAAATACACCTTGGCAGTCTGAAGATTACACAACTGTTGTTTCGAAACTAGTTCCATTAAAGAAAAGTAGCTGTAAGATTCCTCTTTGTTAGGTATACTTTCAGTCACATATGGGTACCCTTCAGAATAATAAAAATTATGTATACATTTTAGGTTAGGTTGTTTTATTTCATGTTTTATGTTACCATGTGATTAGTAATTGTCTAATCGTTTAATCCATCAATTTTCCGGTTGCTAAATCAAAAATGGAAATTCATTAAAATAAAAATTTAAAATTGAAATGTTAAACCTATATTATGTAAATGCCTATATTTAGAATACAATTTAATGTTAGATTGTGATTAATAATATCTAGTCGTTTATTCCATCATTTTCCAATTACTAAATTAAATATCTGATATGGCTAGCACATTACTTTATTATACCAGTGTATATCATCCTGATCTAAAAAAATCATTCTAATTTAATTCTTAACTTACCTCAATAATATTTTAATAGCGTACTTTGAAATATTTCATACAAATTTTTAAATAATTAATTATCAGCGTTCTTAGAAACTGTCAATAATAATTCATGTCATATTTTTTAATAATATCTTATTGGCATATTGACATTTTTGTTAACTAAATTAGACATTTCAAATGTCAAACTGCCAAATTTATCCCAACCCCATTTTATGGGTTCAAACGTGTAGAAAATTTCAGTATCAATTTCAAAAATATTTAGGTATTGTGAACCTTCTTTCAGCAGGCCAATTTTGCTCATCACCGAATTTATCGTTGTCGTTGGCCTTTAGAACATGTGTACCAAATTTTAAAACTGTATCTCAAACACTATGGCGCTGTCGCCATACTACAAACATGCAGACAGATTTTTTCCCTAAAGTTATGTTTTGTTATCATAATTCATCGAGATTCGTCCAGAAATGCAATAATTTTTTATTTTTTTTCCCCGAAATTGTACCTTTTTTCTTCTTTCATTCATTATGTCTCTTTTGGTGGTATCACTTTCACCAAATTTAAAGAGTAACCTAAAATGTTGTTGAAAATCTGAATTGCCAAATTTGGGAATTCTCCCATTAGAGTTTTTTGAGTTATCGTGGGCACACACGCGCACGCTCACACACACACGTACACACACGTACACACACGTACACACACGTACACACACGCCACACACACACACACACACACGTACACACATACACACACACGCACACACGCACACGCGCATACACACGCGCACACACGCACGCACGCACACACACGCGCGCGCGCGCGCACACACACGCACGCACCCGCGCACACGCACACGCGCATACACACGCGCACGCACGCACACACGAACCGACAGAAAATAGTCAGAATGAATTCAGAAAGGTTCAACGCGTATGTATCAATAAAAATCTCTAGGTCGAAAAAAGTGACGTTTACTATACTTCCTTATATTAGGTATAAAAAAGTAAAAATGGAATTTCTTTAAAATAAAAATTTAAAAGTTAAACCTATGCAATTTATGCAAATTCCTCTATTTAGAATACGATTTATTCTGAATCAATAATACTTTACTGTTATTGTAAATATGTTCATATTTATTATTAGATAGATGGTTTCATTGTTTAATTTTTGTGTAAGCAATTGGTACCTAGTAAAAACTCGGCCTAATAGTTGTTTTATAATGCAGCGATTTGTTTTATTATTACATGGGTGTTTTACACATTCATTTAATATGTAATTGTTATAATTCGTTAATGGCCTTTATGTATTTCATAATTGTACTGATTCTGCGGTTGGCTTCTTGTGAAACATTATTAAATATTTTAGATAAACAAAGAAAATTTGCTTTTAAATGTTTGAAAATTGTATTTTCACTCTACACGTGTTTCGGCTTTTTAGGCCCTTTTCAAGAGTACAGATGAGAGGTACTAAATTATAATTTGTGTTCCTTGCTTATATACTGAATGTTACATCTGGCAACTTATACTAATAAGAATGGTTTGAAAGATTTAGAATTATTTAGAAAAGTTAAATTACTTAATCTAAAATGTGGTGACCTGCGAATATTTGTTGTTCATTTGTAATCGATTTTTTATTCTTGGAAGCTTTCTTAATTTCTAGTATTTCTAGTAAGTCTAATTTTTTGCTTTTCTTTTCCGAATGAAGTAGTTCTACATTATCCATATTTATAAAGTGATTGTTTTCTATACAGTGTGTTAACATGCTGGTGCTATATACGTTGTTTACAATAGACTTTTTATGCTCTTCAAGTCGCTTTTTTATGTTACGTCCAGTCTGGCCAATGTATATAGCGTCGCAGTCACTACATTTTAGTTCATACACTCCTGTCTTTTTGTGGTTTTTCTGTTTTATCCTTATTGTTTATTAACATTTTTCCTAGGTTATTTTTATTTACAGATATTGTTTTGCAACCTAGTTTAATTAATTTATTGCAGACTTTTATCACTAATTCCAGGTCTATAATTAATACATTTATGGATGATATTGGCGTCTTGTACAGAACCAGCATAAAACTCATTATACAGATTTTTCTTTTGTTTTGTTTTTATTAGATTATGATACTTTCTTTGTATCCATTATTCCTTGCTATTTGTTTTATTGTGTTGACTTCTTTTTCAAAATTGTTTGGACTTAAAGGAAAGGTTAGCAGACGGTGAACAAAACTATGAAACGATGACATTTTTATTTGGAAAGACTGGTTAGAACTATTGTGTATTACTGTATCTGTACAGGTAGGTTTACGGTAGATATCGAATTCTAAACAACAATTATGATTTTTTATGTTGACGTCTAAAAAAGTTTAAACCGTTTTCATCTTCTTTTTCTAACGTGAACTGAATTTTTTTCATTAAAGGAGTTAAGTAAATTTAGAAATTATTTTAACTGTCTTTCCGTACCTTTCCAAATGCAAAATACATCATCTATATAGCGTATCCAAAAGAACACATTTTCTATTAAAATGTTTTTGGTTTTGAATAATTTATTTTCAAAGTCTGACATGAAAATTTCGGCTAATAAAGGAGAGATTGGTGAACCCATCGGTAATCCGTCTAACAACTTATAAATTTCTCCGTTGAATTTAAAATAATTTTGGTTAGTGCAATTTTTAATAATGATATTTAACTCTTTTTTCTTTTCTGCGCTTATATCTGATTTATTTATAAGTTGGTCTATTATATTAAATAAAGGTTGTAGTGGAATTGAAGTAAAAAAGACTTTTCACATCGAAAGATACTAATTTCGCATTTCTAGGAATTCTTAGGTTTTTAACTTTTTTCTATGAACTGAAAGGAATTTTTGATTGAATATCTCGATTCAAAATTTATGAGAGTAGGTAGTAAATTATTTAATTCCTTGCTGTACTCTTGAAAAGGGCCTAAAAAGCCGAAACACGTGTAGAGTGAAAATACAATTTTGAAACATTTAAAAATTTTCTTTGTCTATCTAAAATATTTCATAATTTACTGAATACATATTTTTTGTATTTTGAGAAATTAGTTATGTTGTTTTAAATTATCACGATAATGGCAGAAGGCTAGAATAATGCAACCTCGATAATATAAATCTACGTAAATCCCAATCTTCGACAATCCAATCAAACGTGATTTGGATTTCCAACCTCTATAATGCGATAAAAATCTCAGTAATCCGAACAAAACGTGTTACAACTAGCAAATTAGGTATAAGTGTCAAACATGTGCACTTACGTACCTTCGTTTGCAAAATTAATGCCACTTGGAAAGAAGTTTTTTTTATACTATGGCATATGAAAGGATGCACTTTTAATGGCTCAGAAGAACTAAAATTGTTTTATTTTTGGTGACATTAATTTTTACATGGATGGTAGATAGATACTTACTCACACTTTGATAGGATTGTTCATAGGAATGTTGTTCTAACAGATATCTGCCGACTTTAGATCAAATTAAAGATATCTGTATGCTAATTAGGTTAATTAGAGAAATTTTATTAATATCAATATATACCATACTATATACTACTATAGAAAAGAAAGAAATACCGCTAATTTAAAAAACCCTTGCGATATTTTTAGTGCATAGTGCTGATATACGAAAGTCAAAAATTGCTAAAAGAAAGTTAAGGATATTGAGAGAAAAATGCATTTTCGTTTGGTAATTATAGTACAGAGTTAGTCATATTAAATTGACCCCCTCCTACTCGTTTAATTTTTGACGGATTCAAGAAAATAAAAAATATGTTCTCGATTTTTTTTTGTTTCCATATATACAGGGTGTTAAAAAAAGCTGATATTTAACTAGCAGGTTGGCCACTATCATTTGTCTGTTCCATAACCTATGGCATACTGAAGAGAACAAATAAGTTCGAAATCGATCTATGTCTGGTTAGGAATTGACAAATGATATTGGCTTTCCATCTATCATGATTTGAAGGTGTAATTCAATGCAGGTCGGGGTATTTGCCCGCTGAGTAGTTGTTTCCTTCAAATCATATTTAATAACATTAGTTTAGCCCACCTGGACTAGGGGTCGCCGCTCTCGATACTTGCTGTGATGCAAGTCGCTATCCGCCACAGAGACATCTAGGATGTCGGTCGGATAGTAGCATTCAGACCATATTAGAAGTTTCATACCTCTCACCACTATTCACTTCACCTTAGTTAGTATATAACTAGCAGGTTGGCCACTATCATTTGTCTGTTCCATAACCTATGGCATACTGAAGAGAACAAATAAGTTCGAAATCGATCTATGTCTGGTTAGGAATTGACAAATGATATTGGCTTTCCATCTATCATGATTTGAAGGTGTAATTTAATGCAGGTCGGGGTATTTGCCCGCTGAGTAGTTGTTTCCTTCAAATCATATTTATATATATTTTATATATATATATATATATATATATATATATATATATATATATATATATATATATATATATATATATATACCGGGTGAGTCACGAATTGCGCTCGCCCCGATATCTCCTAAAATATTTGGAATAGAAAATTGAAATTTCGAGAGCTTATTATACGACTAAAATGCCATCTTTTCAATAAAAAATCAAGTTTGGTGCACATCCGGTTTGACCGGAAATGCCCACAACTTTCGATTTTTAAATGAAACACCCTATATATTTTTACATTTTTTGGAATCTAGAGGAAATTTTGAATACAATGCATCCATTTTGGTCACTTTTTGATAAACATTAAAAATTTTATTAAAAAAATCTATTTCTGAATCCAGAGTGCTGTGGTGCCCAAAATATATTTTAGTTTGTGTGCTACGTTACTATAAAAATAAAAAGAGCAATATGATTGCATTACTTAATTGTCTAGAGGCGTTTAAAATTTTTAAATGTGATTTTTACCCACTAACTCGGTTTTTTTAAATGGGAAGTTAATCGTCCACCAACATTTTTAAATACCCCATTTTCATACGAATCTAATGATACCAAAATTTTGAAAATCCGCTCAGAAATATTTGAGATTTCAGCCAAAATACAATGCAACCAAGCTTTTAGAAACATGCGGCTAATAGATTAGTGGGCTTTGGAAACTAAAATGACACATTTCTGTTTAAAATCTGGTAACCTAATAACATTGGAAAAATCATAGTAGCCATTGAATGTAATAAAACAGTAGCACAGCACTCTGGATTCAGAAATAGATTTTTTAATAAAATTTTTAATGTTTATCAAAAAGTGACCAAAATGGATGTATTGTATTCAAAATTTCCTCTAGATTCCAAAAATGTAAAAATATATAGGGTGTTCCATTTAAAAATCGAAAGTTGTGGGCATTTCCGGTCAAACCGGATGTGCACCAAACTTGATTTTTTATTGAAAAGATGGCATTTTAGTCGTATAATAAGCCCTCTAAGTTTCAATTTTCTATTACAAATATTTTAGGAGATATCGGGCGAGCGCAATTCGTGATTCACCCGGTATACACAGGGTAATTTTTTTGACCGGCCGTTAGAAGTTTCTTGAGAAAGATAAAACATATTGATATAAAAATTTGGCTGTGGGCATAAACGGCCAGGATCTATTTAATGAATTTAATGAAAATATTTTCAAACTGGTGGCATTTCCGGGTATACCCATCTCAGTATTGTTTCAAGGCGAGCTTTTTACTCTCAGCAATTTGATTCGTCGTAGTAAACGCTAAATTCCAAATTTTTATATACACCATTTTATACAATATGCATCTTTTTTCAGCATTACCTTTAAGTCGTTAAGTGCATGCTTTTGCATGCACTGATTTGTTTTTGTTGCCATTATACAGTTAAAATTATAGTTTTAGGAGTTGTATTAGTTTAACGTAATATTTTTAAGCCCGGACCGGTCCTCTTCGCCTGACTTAATAATTGCCCCGATGCTTGCATATACGGGGATGCTAGGTCGGCAACAGACCGAGTGTCCGGCGAGGGACATATACATCTTGTTGTTTTCTATTAATTTTGAATAAAATTGTTTTGAATTGAATTTTGAAATGAATTGATAACCGTGAAGATGCTGGTGGTATAAAATTTTCAATAAATAAAAAACATTAAAAGATAATATATGACGTATCTATATTTGAAATCACAAAGAAAACACAGATTAAAAAATGTAAAAAATATAGGGGGGTCCATTTAAAAAAAAAATTAAGTTTGGTTTGTTCCGCTTTTATGGGACCTGCTGTCTCTTCATTGCGGGAATTCTAAAAGAGTTCGTTTTGAATTAGTATTTTTATTTAACATTTTTTTTTCTAATTCGAAAAATAAACAAAATATAGGGGGTGGGCCTTTACGTTGGATAACCCTGTGCAACGTGGTGATTTAATTATGCACAATATTCATAATATTGTTATTAAACGATTTTTTTGGAAAACGCTGAAATATGCCAATCTTATTTTTTAAAAAGGAACCGGCTAACGTAAAAAAATAATTTTTCATATTTTGTTTTTGAGCGGTGATGTCATTTTTTTTAATAGCTACCCCTCTCTTTTTTTAATAAAAATAAATTCCCTAATGTTTTCTGAGTACAACGGTATCAAATTTTAGGGGTCACCTAAAAGCATATTGAATTCCTATCGAAATGGAAAATCAATTATCGAACGCTCAATACAAAGTGTTTACACACGTGCCAACCAATGTCAGATTGTTATTGGGGAACAACAACAATTACGTTAAATATTAATGGTTTTTTGAATTATGTTATGAATATTGTGAGGACCTAAATCACCACCCTGTATATATTATACAGTTACCAACTGGAGTAGTGCATTTGAACTACAAAGCAATTTAGCCAACTATTGAAATGAATTTTATTGAACTGAAAAACTGGAAAGTTAACACAGAAAAATGTACGCTACCATCACGCGGGCAAACCACCAGAAAAACCACTAGCGCTAATCGCCCAGTTTACTCCACTGAACACTACCCTCAAACCAGCAGATTTAGTGGAAAATCCACTAAGTTGGTAACCCTGATCCAGGCGTCTTGTATTAGAAATAATACCATTATTAAAAAGAGCTATTAATATTTTGAAAACGATTAAAGATATCACAAAAGTGCTTTATGGATTTTTGATAGGTAATTGATTGTTCTGTTGAATGCAACCAAAATATATTGGATGATTGAACATGTTTGGAAGAAAAAATCATTTCCGGCCAAACCGGAAATAATAAAAAAACTGAATAATGAATTTGTTCCAGTAATACCCTATATCAAAAAAATATAATAATCCGCACAGGATTCCTCGGAAAAAAGTACATAACAGTTGTTTTTGAATTACACCCTGAACATTGTGCAAGTATTGATGAAGATTGTGCATGTTTGAAATTTCTTTCCTAATGTTTAATTATTTGTACGTGTAGGGTGAGTATTGCGCAATATTCATTCAGTACAGCTTGTATCACCATGGCAAATAAGCATAAAGCGGCGTTTACATTTACGGGTAACCCTTATACGAGTGAGATACTCGTAAACAAAATCGAGAATGTAAACACGCACTCGTACGATAAGTACGCGTTTACATTCACGATTTTTTTGCGAGTATCTTACTCGTATACGGGTTACCCGTAAATGTAAACGCCGCTCTATAATTTATTTAAGAATTTTTAATTTTTTTTAAATCTGAATATTACGAAAAAAATATTGAATCGTTCTAAGTAAACAGCATTTCGTAATGGAATTTTGCCCAATATGTATTGTATAATATTATTGAACGTCTAGGGGGCCTTTAGATTTCCTTGGATGACCACTTCTAACCTTCTCAGATGCTGAATTAATCAAGCTGTCGCGGGTTAATTTTCTGGAAGCGTCCAGAATGAATTATCAGATGAATGGCTATTCAGAAAGTGGTATTAATGCACCAAGTTATAAACAAAATACTTTTCTGCCCCCTTTCCACCTCCAAAAACACATTAATAAATCAAAAGATAGTAAGGGTATCGTATTTTTTTTTGTTCTCTACATGCGGTTAAAATTCGAATCATCTTTTAGAATCAATCAAAAAAGTTTTGTTCACGTAGCATCCACACATCTCCGATATAATTATTGATGGGAATGAGGCACCAATAGTATATTTCCTACACGCAATGATAGTACAGTACAATTTTATAAATATATAAATGCTAGCTGAAATTACAACGTTGCTCGAATTTAAAGGTTTAGTAGACCTATTTTAAACTTTAACCCCCTATGAGTCCATGAGCACATTTATCGTTATATATATATATATATATATATATATATATATATATATATATATATATATATATATATATATATATATATATATAAATATATATATTTAGATGTTAAAAAATTGTAATATGAAATATGAATTTGATGACAGGCGCTGCTCTATTGGAAAACCCTAAACCAATTACTTCCATGCAAATTAATATTACATAATAGTTCTATTTACATTGATTATATTTTTATTCAAATAAAACAACTTAGTAAGTTTTTTATGTAACATATTATAGATGATTTATATATTTACACTTAACATCAATTTATAAATCCTAATCCTTTTCTAAAATCGACCACAGTGCAATAAGTAAGGTAAACGACACCTGTTATCTATTCAGGTTAAAGACACGAATTTTTTAAATTAAAATATAAATAAAACAATTAATTATTTCACAATTTTGTCATTGTAAAGGAATTTGGTCTATTTTCAGGTTCTTAATGTATTTCAATTAATTTTTTTTATGACTATAACGAATGCGACTACTGATAATATTATGTCAAATAGTTAATTTTGTTAACTGAATAACGATAATGGTTAAAAATAAGTTATTTATCAAAAATATTGATATTCCCTCAAATTTATTTTTTATGAATAGCAAGAATGTTTAATAGTAATTAATTCATAATAACGGCAGCAGCAGTAAAATTTTAAAATAATTTGATATGGTCAAAAACTCTCCTATTATCTTGTTAAAGTTGGTAGAATGGATTATGTTTGACAATTAATTAAAACCTGATAACCGGAGAGCGAGACCCTCAAAATATGCAAAGTAAAAGTGGCCTATGCAACACGAGAACATACAAAAACTGAAGTCATATTCGTATGTAAAATGACCTGCTGAATTCGATTATGGAGGTTGCTATTCGATTCGTAATTGCGAAATCGGAGAAAATCGCACTTTTACACTTTTTTATGAGATCTTTCGGGAATACAGTATTTTACCCTTTCCATCTCATAACTTTGTTTCGAACAATTGACTCGGCTTGAAAATTGGGACATATATTCTGAAACAGGGTGAATCGATTGCCATATATATAAAATTGTACTAAAATAAAGATAAAATATCTAGTGTAAAAAAATATATTTAAAAAGCGATATTTTAAGTTAATAATTGGTAATTATGTTCAACTGATACTTCTTTAAGTACCTTATGTCCGTTTTTTGGTTGAAAATAAATGGCCTCGTAAATGGCCCACGCCTCGTAAATTCTGAACAGCCATATAAAAATTTGAAAAACTCGGCACTGTATGCATTTATTAAGCAATCTTTAACAACATATACGCCATTTTTATTAATTTCACCAAATGACTGGAGATTCTCAAAAATTTACTTTTTTTTAAGCTTCAAAGATTCAAAACTACGTTTTCCTTTCCTAAATGGAAAGTTTACTGAATTACAGTCAGATAAACCATAAACTGCTAAGATATTATGAACAAACTCGACTGAACAAATTTTAAAGTCTGCAACGAATATTGTTCCAGCAAGTGACACTGAATAAAGGCGTTCCCACGGTGGAGCCATATTTGTGAATTAAAATAGCTACTGTAATATAGTGTTAATATCAATATGTTTGTGTCTATAAATGACAAATTGAATGAATATAACTTTGTAATAATTAATCAGTACAAAATTTCTTGTGTCTGCCTCCTCTCGTTCTTTAAATTCACTTAGATTTCTGCAGTATTCGTTTGTACTGGTGGACAAATTTCGATGTTTGTATAGGGTAACTTGATAACTGTAAGAGATACAAAAAAATTGAAGACACATTCTCTATCTCTTTTTTTTTTAGATAAATTCACTGGCGAAAACAAAAATTTGCAATCGTCTTTTGTTTTCGAGTTATAAAAGAAAAATTCGATTTTTCGACTTTTAGACACGTCAATATCTTGGTTGTTTGTAAAGTTATGAAAAATCAACTTTTACATTCTTTCTTTTACACTTTTTTTCTGTATAACACAGTGGCGTCGAGAAAATTAAAAAATGGTGCCATTTCGAGTTATAGCATAAAGTTGTATATTTTAAATGGGAATCATAGTTGGCTAAGGTTTAGTTAAAAAGGAAATTTTTTTCTCTTTCAAACTATATATCATATGTGGGGTCGCTTTTTCATGATGTGTAAGTATTTAATAGCGAAAATAATCTTTTAGTAGATATCTTTTTGCTTTTTTTATATTTATTCCAAGTAGGCGTGTGTCATCTATGACAGTGTTTATCCGTTTGTCAGCAAATTGCATATTAATAATTTTGTTTCCGTCATAATTACATCCCATTTAATCGTAAAAGTGAAGATGTTTTCCGAGAATTACGAGAAATGTGATATGCTCGAATGCTTTATTCAAAGTAATAATAATTGTGATATTGCATCCGAAATATATTTCAATCGCTATCCAGAAAGAAGACAATCTAATAAAGCTATTTTTAAGGGTTAATAGAAAATCTCATTAATTGTGGGTCCCTTAACAAGCCAAAACCAAAAAATTGCAACATTTAAGATGCTGCAGAAATTTCTATAACTGTAATTGGAATGGCGGTTGCAAATCCTTCAATTTCAAGTCGGAAAATTGACGTCGAGCTTTGGGTATTTTGTAGACACACAAATTCAGGCCGTATACAATAAGGAAACAACATCATCTGCAACCAACTGATCTTCAGCGACGATTGGAGTTTTGCATATGGTATCCTCAAAAAAGTCAACAAGATCCATTCTTCTCTAGAAATATAGTTTGGACAGATAAAGCCTAAATTAGCAGTGCACAAATTTTCAACAGGCATAACGAGCACTATTGGTCTGATATGAACCCTCACCGTACCGTTGACGTGCGATCTCAAGGACACTTCGGTTTTAGTGTTTGGTGTGCTCTACGTGGCAGTCGTGTTTTAACATATCACATATATCAAGAAAATCTTAGTGACCAGCGGTACTACGAAATCTTAAACCAGAAAATTATTGAGAAATTTATGAACAATCTACCCTTAATTGAGACAAGAAATCAGTTCTTTCAACAAGATGGTGCACCACCTCATAATATTAAGACCGCTTCAGAATTATTAAATAAAAATTTTGGAAATAATTGGATGGAAGTTAATGGACCAGTGAAGTGGCCAACACGACCACCTGACTTAACGCCACAGGATTTTTTCTTTTGGGGCCACATTAAAGACAAATTATACAAGAAAACCCAGTACCGACATAAATGAACTCAGACAAAATTTTATAGACTGTGTGAATTCCATTTCAAATCTTCATATTTATAATGCAGTTCAGTGTGTTATGAAGAGATGTAATTTATGTATCGAACATAACGGACACCAGTTTGAACATTTACCTTAATTTGAATTTTTATTTTGTAATTGGAATGTATTATAAAATTAGATATAAATATCTGATTTTTTGGTCTTGGCTTGTTGAAGGACCCACAATTAATGAGATTTTCTTTTAACCTTTTAAAAATAGCTTTATTAGGTTGCCATGTTTCTGGATAGCGATTGAAATATATTTAGGATACAATATCACAATTGTTATTACTTTGAATAAAGCATTGTAGCATATCATGTTTCTCATAATTTTTGTAAGACATCTTCATTTTTACGATTAAATGGGGTGTAATTATGATGGACACAACATTATTAATATGCAATTTACTGATAAACGGATAAACACTGTCATAGATGACACACGCCTACTTGGAATAAATATAAAAAAAGGGAAAAAAGTAATCTACTAAAAAATTATTTTCGCCATTAAATACTTACACTTCAAAAGCGTCCCCACATATGATATATAGTTTGAAAGAGAAAAAAAATCCTTTTTTAACTAAACCATAGCAACTATGATTCCCATTTAAAAAATAAAACCTTATGCCATAACACGAAATTGCCCTTTTTTTTTAATTTTCTCGAGGCCACTGTATTATACAGAAAAAAGTGCTTCAAGAATGTAAAAATTGTTTTTTTCATAACTTTACAAACAACCAAGATATTGACTTGTGTCTAAATGTCGAAAAATCGAACTTTTGTTTATAACTCGAAAACAAAAGACGGTAGCAAATTTTTGTTTTCACCAGTAAATTTGTCTCAATAAAAAAGAGATTGAAAATGTGTCTTCCATTTTTTTATGTCTTACAGTTACCGAGTTACCCTATACAAACATCGAAATTTGCGCACCCTGTACAAAGAACGGTTTTCTTATTTTCGGAAAACATGCCAGCCAGCACTGTATGATATCTTTATGCTATACTTATACCGTTAATTATAATTCATAAACCAGTATAAAATGAAACTATGTATTTTTTCATTATAAAAATATTTACAATAATGTATCCTAAGAAGACTAATAGCAGTAATTTATTAAACACTATTACTTACATAAAGTAGAATGAAAACTGTGTTGCCCGATACGGCTAAGGACTATGTGATTCATTTTACAAGACCTTTTCTCACTTACTATATGCATTTTGTAAAAGCGCTTCAAATTAAAAAAATTCCTCATTCCATTAGCTACAATTTACTTTCTTGCACTTTTTCGCTGTAAATTACACAACTCTTCCATTAATATTTATTTATTTTTCAGTCATCAAAACAAATATTATTGCATACATCATTGTAATACTAAAATATCAAGTTTTTACGACAACGAATGGCAAATATAGAGGGGTAAGAACAAAAAAAATGCGAAAATAGTGTTTTTCGTAAAGAAATGAAAGAGTGCAATTTTTTCAAAAGTGCAATATCCAAATCAATTCTCAAGAATAAGTTTTGTGAAGTGTTTTTACAATTATTGTTTGTTTTTGTATATTCGAGAGTTATATAAGACGTGTTGAATTCAGGATTCTTGTTCTTCTACTGAGTCGGTACACAGATTTAATAATTGATTACCTTGTGCAATACTTGATCATAATATATCTTTCTTGATGATATCTAGAATATCGCTTAGGGCTCAAAATTTTTGAATTATTGTTTTGTTTCATTCCATGAGCAGATTTCTACGGTTTCTTTAAGTTCACAACTCTTATTCGTTTTTGTTCATGAAATGTCATCCCATCATTTGTATCTTGATTTAAGGAATGATGACAGTCTTATAGCTAACTACAGTAGGCAAATTGATTAAAAGATTTAGCCTCGAATACTTCGAAAGTTACTCTCACGAGTTCAATGTCATTTTCGTATTGTTTAACTTTTGGCGAATGCGCCCGTAACACTGATGAAATACTGTTTTTGATATCACAGTCAACGGTGTGACTTCCTGTGATTCTTTTTTCTTGGAGGATCAAATTCTAGTTAGAGGGCAATGTCTCGGCGGACACAAGGGTGCGGAACCTGAGACATTAGGAGACTAACTTAATAATTATGTGGATGGGGTGTCATTTGATATTTCATTAAATTGGTCGAGTTGCATTTAAAATGTCCCTTTGTTCCTGAAATAAAAACGTCCTTCATAGTATTTAATCTGGGGAAATATATTTCCAATTAGATGTATGTAGCTATTATTTATAAGGAGATGATGTTTGGTATATATATCAGTACAATGTTTGTTGATTTTTTTGGCGCTATCCACAAAATATGCAAACCCATTTCTTATCGATATGGTACATTAATCGACGCAACCGTATCCATAAATTAAATCCGTTGATGGTACACACACCATCCAAGTTGGTCACGACGTGACCCCACTACCTTTACCCGGCGGACAATTGCCTATCGTGTAAAGTGGACGAACGTGCACCAGCAATCAGTTGTTGAGCTTACCTGTCGTCGTTAACTTGATGGTAGCGCTCGCGTAATAACATAAAGCTTTTAATTACTATTAAATTATTCTGTAATCCGTACATTCGTCGGTGTGTTATTTATTGGTGGACTAGTCTTTGTTTATTTTAGTTGTTAGTGTTGATTTTTTTCCCATTCCCTATCGGATACCATCGACCTCTGTAATATAATATTTCAGGTACATGCACTTCTTTCTAGGTCGTTCTTGTTTGATTATAGCTTTTCAGTTCGATAAATGGCCTGCTTAACTTTGAGAACAGATTATTGTTCAATATTGGGTACGTTTCATCAATTAAAAATGCGCGGGCCATTTGTTGTAAAATTTCATAATGCCTTGGTTATTTTCACTGGACAATGAATTAATCATTGTAAATCATAGTCACGCTGTAGCCCAAACTGTAATATGAATAATAGAAAATAGGTATAAAGATATACTAAACTAACTCATAATAATTGTCATATTTATTATTTTTAAGCAACGTACACATCATATACAATTGTAATTAGTAATGGATAATAAGAAAATATTTAAACTATGGTGATTTATGTATGTATGTGCCACTATGTGCCCTATAATGCAGTTCTTTATAAATCTGCACTTCATCAATGCATATTAGTTGATTCGTTAATATCATGTTATGATAAGACAGCATGAAACCTCGGAATCCACCTCTAAAGGTACATATTTTCTTTTTTTTTTTATAAATAACAGACATGGTATAATTTTGCAAAAAAAATACTAGATTCCTTTCGCTATAGCCGTTATATAGTGGCCTAGGGGTTTTCGCTTTTGTACTGTAACTAGAGGGAATAATTTTTTAAATGTAAAAATTTTTCTTTTTGATGAATCAAAATTTTTTTTAGTCAATACTAAGAATACTGTTATTTATCCAATGTCATCTTGCATCTAGGTGAAGTAGTTGTTTTAATAGTTTCTGCGATAACATGTATTTGAAGTGTTGTGTTTGATTTATTATCTACCTAAAACTTTTATATTAGCGCATTCAGATAAGAATTACAATATAATATGTAAGAAACTGTAGGTATTTATTCTTGTTATCATATTAGGTTTATATGGATGCTTATATAATAAGACCGAATAATTTATTATTTTTTCTGGATGTATACTGTACTATAATAAAATTCTTTTAATTGTTGACTGAAGAAATGTACATTATCGGAAGGTTCCACCTTTTTGCCAAAGTAAAGCACTTGCAAAACAGCTGTATGAACTTCTAACGTTATGCTTTTATGTAAAAGTGCAGAGTTTATAGATATTTTTTTTTTTATTATTTTTCGGAATTGCCGATGCCGGGCAATCCTCCCGTGGCCTCTGACGTCTCACGGGAGTCACGCTGGCGAACTAACTACAGCCACTCTCCACATCCCTCAAGATTAGTGACTGTAGATACCAGAATCGTGTGCCCTAAGCACGTGGAGAAAACCCAGAATGACCGCCTTCTGCAATCGGCCTGCCAGCCACTCGGCTGATTTTTGGCAGTCCGCTATGGTCTTCTATTCCTAAAGTAGCGTAGGCTTTATCCCTCCCCGAGTACACCAATTATTAGGAAGGCCATCTTGACCGAGTAGTCTGGGTACAGCACTTAGAGCTCGTACCGGAGATCGCGATATTTAGTCCGTTCTTCTACCTTTTTTTTATTTTTTTTTCCGGTATAATCGATGCCGAACAGTCCTCCCGTGGACTCCGACACTTCACGGGAGTAGCGCCGGCGCATTAATTACAGCCACTCCCCACTTCCCGCAGGGTTAGTGACTATAGATACCAGAATCGTGTGCCCTAAGCAGACGAAAAGAACCCATAATGACCGCCTTCTGCATTTGGCCTGCCAGCCACTCGGCTGATTTATGGCAGGCCTGTATGGTCTTCAATTCCGAGAGCAGCGTAAGCTTTATCCTTCCCCGAGTACACCGATTATTAGGACGATCGTCTTGACCAAGTGGCCGGGGTACAGCACTTGAAGCTCCTACCGGAGATCGCGATATTTTGTCCGTTTCTCCTCCTTCTTCAAGGTGATGTTTTTCTCCTCAGGTGCCGAGAACTCGATGACATCATCTTGAGTTGATGGTCGAAGAGGACTATGTCAGGCTTGTTAACTTGAATTAGCCTGACCGTCGGGAACGAGTAGTTCCAGTAAATCCGGTATTTCTCGTTCTTGACAACGGACTCAATATCTCCGGGGACGTAAGACAGCACTGGTGTCTGGTCTACCCCGTACGAGTGCCTTAGATGTTAGTATAGCACTCGTAACGCCGCGCCCCGCGTTATGTCGGTGGATGTAGGCCGAAATCGCGTTTAAGGGGCATGCAGATAGTATGTGCATGAGCTATTCCGGCGCCTGACGGCAGGTCCTGCAGTTGATGTCAGGAACGCCACATACATTGTTATTATTATGTGATCACTGTAGCCAAATGGGTAAGGGCGCTTAGACTTAACTAGCAGCTGAAATTTATTTAAAATTTATTTTCGACTCAGTGGGGTATGAAAGTGTCAATGCCCTATGTGGTTTGAACCCCACAATAAACTGTAGGGCTTCGTCTATCTTACCCCCACACAAAATCTGTGCTTTTAGGGGGTTATTTCAGTGACTAACGATTAAGAAAACATTTCAAGAAAACAAATAATACGATTACGAGTTATTATTATAGTGCCCTGGGCATTTATGAAAATTATTATAACTGTAACGCTTAAGTGAATTAGTATTATATTGAGATGAAATATTTTTTGTTTTCGTAATTGTTGATGCGCATTGCTTTTACTTTTGTTGTAATATTGTTTACTGTATCTATTTATTTCGTCAATAATATGAAAGTTAAAGATTAGGCTATATAGGTATGTCGATACAGATTTATATTAAAGGTTAACAACCTTATAAATTTGCAAGTGCACATTTGAATCATTGTTGCACACCCTTTATGTCGCGTATGGATATGGGCAAAAAACTACTGCCCACGTGTAGAAAAACCCGTATTAGTTTGTTAGCGTTTGCTTCAGATATTAGTATGTTTATAAAATTCCCCACAGCACAGTGAGTGCAAATATTTATTATATGAATTAACTGTTTTATAAGAGTGTTACAAATTTACATTTTTATGACGAATTTTCTTTGTAGAGGTAATTAAATCTCACAGATGAATCGAAAAATTATTGTTACTAGCAACGTATTTTAAAGCTAATTATAATTTTATTTGTTGAAATGAAACTACAGTTAGAAAAAATCATAGGATACAATCGCAAATCATAGATTATTCGAGGCCCTCGAGGGATATATATATATATATATATATATATATATATATATATATATATATATATATATATATATATATATATATATATATATATATATATATATTGTATATAATTTTTTTAACAGATGTAATTAGGGAACGAACTCAAAATATGTGGCACCATCTAGGATTTCGAAAATTAAAGTTTACATTCATAATTTAATATGAAAGAGAACTTTGGACTGAGATAGCCCCCTTGTAATTTATTCACATGATTTGAACAACATTGTAAAGCAAAATTAAGATACCTATGTCAAAGATTTATAAGACAATATAATATGAAATAGTCTGTTTTATAACGTACTTAAAACTTCGCCCGGTTTATTAAATCTTAATACATGGAAATCTTTACTGACAGTAAAAACAGGAATTTACTGCAAAATTAATAGTTTTGAATAAATTAATAATAATTATTGCGTACGTACATAACTACATTTTGATCAGATTTACAAAATATTTTAATAGCAAAATTTTAATGTGTAAACAAAATTTCAACACTCTCTTGGTCACCTACATCTTTTTCTGGCAATTTTAATGTATCGTCCATTAAAATTGATTTTGTGGCTTTAAAAAAAGGTCTGGCAAAGAAAACGAGGCGTATTAATTGCACTGGGTAAATCCCCCTTAATCCTGTTTTCATAATTTTGAAGGTAAAAGGTACCATTGGAAACCCTTTCTGTGACACAAGGAACAACGGGATAAAAATTGTTTTGGTGTTTGACCCAAATTCCAATTCTTAAACAATACGGAATTATTAGGGTAAAAACTCTAACTTCTGTTTGATATGCTCTTTTTCGGTAGAAACAGTAAAATACTTAAATATTTTTAATAGTGTATGTAGTAGGTTATTACAATAGGCAGCAATTTATAAGATATATAATAAAGGAAACTATAAATTATATCATTGTTAGTTTTTCTAATATCTTTGGATTGGTATATTTGATAATAAAGAAATTGATAATATACGAAATAATATATTTTCATAATATAGACCAGAGGTATTGTTTGTACATATGTCCTTTGTTCGGAAATCTAGTAGGTATCATTGTTATAAAAATGTAATGAAAACAATGAATATTTATTTAAGTATTGTAAAAAAGCAATATCTAATTCTTATTAGAACAAAGTGAAGGTAATTTTTATTGTTATGATTTTGTCTAGTTAAGCACACATCAGCAAAAACCATATCGGAATTATGTGACATCCAGTTTGTAAAGGAAGTGCATTTTTGTTCCTGAATATAAAATTTTTTGCATGACCACCATGGCGTGAATATCTTGTCGGTAGGTTTACACGTGGGACTAATTTAAATATTTTAAAATGCTTTCCATCCCTTATTTGTATAGACTTGCATCATTCAACTTTAATACATACACATTTATTTAATAATAAAAATGTCTCAAGGTTTTTGTTGCTTCCAGAGCCTGTGCCGGCGCTTTAGACCCAAGCCTCAGCTTTTTATTAATTTTGATTATTTTAATCGGTAGTTCCGTGTAAGTGGTACCTGTGCTTAACATAACCTGGCAAATTAATATTTAACAATTCCATTCTCAAATGATTCAAGGGAAATTTATTTTCTGCCCCAAGAAAATCTTGAATGCTGGATTCAACGATGGGATAGAAAATATTGGAATAATGAAAGAACGGCAAAATTTTAATTGCGGCAATATGTATTTCGCAAACCGTTGACTGTCACAAAATATTATTTTTTATACAGAATGGGGTCGTACAGTAAATTGCAATTAGGCATATATTCTGCTTATGAAATTTTGAAAGATCAGTGGAATTTTCACGGTATATTAAAAGGAGCTTAAGTTATAATTTAAATGCTGCAAAATAAATACAAAAAAAATATCATAGCAGGCAGCGGAAATATTTGCCATTTTTCAGGGCCGGCAGTTATTTAAACAAAATCTACTTTTTAAAGAGCCTTTACGTGATTGAATTGATTGATATATTATTGATACATATGCGTTCATTTATATATCTGTAATATATGCAACCCATATTAAGGACAAGAAGCCAAGATAAACTATATAATATATAATATATATATAGGTAACTAAGCTCTTTTTCCGCAGTTGGCGACATGACCGGCTACAGTTATTTTAGCGGAGTGATGTTTGGCATATGGTCCGCTGGTGCAGTCACTACCGTTTGTGTATAAACTACAAAAAATGATTGAAAACTACGATGACCTTACACCGGTGGGTCACATATTTTGTGTACTCCATGCAATCGATGTTTCTTATTTCGTACACACCATGATCGTGAAAGACATTTAAATTCGGCTATCCATCGACAGAATATTGCTAGTACAGTTACAAAACAGGAACTTTTTTAAGATTTGTGTGTCATGTTCTCTGTATATAGTCGACAATGCTGACTAAAGGTTTTTTGAAGGATATCTTATGAACCATAAGAATATGCTTTATAAGAAACAATTAAAAATCGTATCGTAGAACCACCTTTTTTTAAATGGAACACCCTATGTATTCTTGTATATTTGGTTAGTGCTTCTTTTTTCTGATTTCAAAAATATGTAATTTACATGTCTTTAGTTTACCGTTTTTTTTAATTAATTAAAAAAAAACAGCTGCTATTTGAAAATATCGTCGCCGTCCATGACAAAAATACACGCTATTGTTTTATGTGTTTTCATGGCCGGTCCAGGACTCCAGTATCCTCTCCCTGGTTATAAGCAAAAAACGTTTCGAAAACTATACATAGATTCTAACTTCGGATTTGAGTCGAAGGTAACAAACAATAATATTTATTATTTTCATTTATTTAATTTTGTAAATTTATCAAGTACGATTGATGCTAATTGGATTATATAATTAAGAATGTGCAGAACAATCACAATTTTATTACTGTATCCTTATTTTTTATACTTTATACAATATGAAAACAATATCGTGGAATGTGTAATAATATAATTAATATTAATTTATACCTACAAATAACATTTTCCAAGAATTCACCGTTAATTAAAAACAGTTCATCAAAATTGAAGATGTCGTTAAATTCGTATACGTAAGTGTATATACTTGCATATAAACTGTTCCAAGAATGTCAAGGATAGTGAGAGAAAACGCATTTTTGTTTGGGAACTAGTGCATTTTTTTCAACATGTAA
>JANEYF010001071.1:97500-130000 GCA_029963845.1 Rhamnusium bicolor
GTCCAAAACTGGATTGTGTGTGTGATGAAATCATCTGGCACTAAGAGAAATCATCGTATTATATTTCTAGAAAAACGTTCAAGCAAAAGGATGTCGCTTCGTTTGGCACTTAAAATGGTTTTAATCTTGAATTATTTAATACAAATTATTCGTTTCCTTCCTTATTTTTTTTTAAACCCTGACTCATGTTTAAAGCTATTCGCAGATTTGTATTGTATGCGAATAACAATATTTGCCAATTGATTTTTGTCTCTCTCTTCGACACACCATTAGAAGAAAACAATGAATCGTCAAGTTCATAAATTATAATTCTATGCACCAAGCGTATTGTTTAAGAAAGGCGTTGGTTGGAAAACGGGACAGAAAAATTTACCAAGGTCGATGATATTTGTAGTTGTATTGTTCAAATGATTTAGTTTCGCTTTTATGTCAATAAAATGCTATATTGTAAATTTGATTAACGTTAGAGGATTGTGTCATTTTTTATTTACGACTTATGAACTTTTTGTATATGCAGCTACTGTATATATAATGGGAACAAAATAACCCCTGACAAATTCTTAATCATTTTTGCATTCAAAATTTGAAATATTCCTGATGAGGATGTGTTAAAAATAAACGTAAAACGTCGAGCAAATTAACTCGTTTTTGTTGACTGTACCCCAACCAATTAATGTATAATACTATACTAATAGAAAAGTTGTTGGAGAATTTAGGTGTCAAATTTTTGTTTTGTCTCCGTGTAAGTTAATAAAAATTGATTTTTAAATCATTAAATAATTTAATAAATTCTATTATCTACTTCACAATAAAATGGAAAACAGGAGGATTGCAATTAAATGGGAAACAGTTAATTTTTGTTTTTATTTAAGGTGACCGTTTCGCTATAAATGGAGACGTGTAGTTACATAATACAATAATGATCAAATTCCACAGTATGAAATTAAAAATGTATATACATTAACAATATTGACAGTTATAAATACAAATACAATACAAATTTGGACAAACGTTTAGGTCGCTACTAACTACATTTATTAAAATGTGTTGTTATATTTTGTCTACGACTACTAAGAAGTATGTACATTATATGCCTGTGATTGATTAATAAAACTAGGATATTGTATACGACTTTTTATTTGCCATAGCAACTAGTAGCACAATATGCCTATTGTGATTCAGGTACAATTATATCGAATAAACTATGACAGTACTACTAGGACTGTAGTAAAATACAAACAAAGCCGCGCTGTCAACCGGTATTTGAATTTAAAGGAATAACAAACTTAGTCGTGGAAAAAGTATAGTGTATAACGCGCATGGAATACAAATGCCTTTACTCGTATGATTTGCAGCACTCGCCTGACGCGTAACGGTTCATGCAAACTTCACGCTCGTTATACAATATACTATTTTCATATAGTGAAGGAAAGGCATAGTACTAGAAAATAGCCGAATAATCGTTTATTTCTTGTCCTTCTTGGTAACGTTTTCAGATATACTTAAGTAGGTATGGCGTCGGTTGAGACACTCCCCACCATTCCCATTTTTGCTCTCTTCCACCACCTCCTCTCAGCCAGACAGGCATAATCCAAACAAAATCATCATCCGCGTTAAAACTATTTTCTCCCTTCTTCAGGTTATATCTCGCCGATACTATTCGTCCCCAGATTATTATAGTAAAGGTGTCCGGAGGCCGTCTAATGAGTCTTTCGACATTCGTTGAACTAGTCAGACGTCTTAGCAACTCTCTTTTAAATGGAAAAATTCATCATCGCCAAAGATTTTATGAAAAAGGTTAAACGATTCAATTTAACGGATCGTACCCTAGAATTTAAAATAAAACCGATTCTTAGTAAGGAAGACCCAATAGGGTGGGTTACAAAGGCCAGCAACTAAGTTATTGAGAAAGGCACCGAGGGACTTGAGGTCGGAGATCAAGTTAGATTTTCATTTTGCTCCAGGAAGGTGAAGGATGGATCCGTTTTAGGCCTGTGGAGGAGATAACTTACGACGACGTCTGGAGAGTTATCAGTAGCGTTTATCAATCAAACTCTATAGGTCTCAATACGGAAACTTTCTGTCTGGAGGTGACATCGATGAAGATGCCCGCCGGAAAAGGAAAGGATCGGGGTCGAAGTTATAACACGTTTGAGGAGGAGTACGGGATGCGCCGTGGTATCATAGTTATAAACAATAAAGACAATATGTGCCTCCCCTCGAGCGCTGGTGGTGGCTATCGCGTGTGTGAGTGACAAAGGACAAGGACCAAACCAAAGTGCGTCGGAACATGGGAAAACTACAAACTTAATGAGCCATTCAGCTGTGCGCCGACGCGAGGGTCGTTATACCGGCTGAGGGCTGTGGTATTTCCGAACTCCAACATTTCCAAGAACATTTAAAATACTTTAAAATTGTAGTTTATAAATGTGGTGCTAAGGGACGCGACGTTATCTCCAAAGAAGTCGCAGAAGACCCCACCATAAATTTACTACGAGGGTCATTGCAATGTAGTTACTTCCCTCACCGCAGCATTCTGCTGTGTTTATTACTGCGAAGAATGTCACGCCCCTTATGATCATAAAAACAAGCACAGGTGCGGAGGTAAATGTCCCTGCTGTCAACAAACACCGGTGTGTGAAAAAGAGATCGGAATAAAGTGCGCAGACTGTAATAGAAAATTTAGAGAACAGAACTGTTATAACCACCATAGGAAGTTAGACACTAACTTCCGATGAAAAAATTATTATTTGGCAAAGAAATTATTTTTTACTTTTTAGTAGGTACGACTAAGTTTTTAATTTTTTTTTATTTTTTTTTATTACAGCTCTTGGAATTTTACAACTTCTCAAATTACATGGTTTTTAATATTAAATGTAGTTATTTTCCAAGTGTAAGTTGTTTTACACTGTTTTACTGGTATTTGCACATTTTATTTGCAAAACTTGGTCTTCGCATAAGGTAGATGCCAAACTTAGTTTTTTAATCCTTTAACTGTAATTATATCTTATGGGATTTTTAGCAAAAATAATCAATCTTCTAATCGTAAATGTCTACAGTATTATTTTTAACACAATATAGTAATATCAACTGAATTATTAGAAAAAATATTATACGCCTAATTTAAATGTCAATTTACAAATTGTGATATTAAAAATGTACACTAATATAAGTGGAAAAAGATGTAGGCCTTTTGGGTCGGCTCTTAAACAACATTACATGTTTTTTTTTTTTCTACATTGCATCATAAGTTTCTTATCTCTCATAAATTCGATTACATGTTAGTAGTATTACAAAATTAAATATAACATTGAGCACTGTGGACTACATACACACTGGCGAGGGTCATTCCATTTGGAAATTATCCAGTGGTGGTTGCATGACTATTTTGAAAGGAATAAAGATTTTTTTACTTACACATTTTATATATATATATATATATATATATATATATATATATATATATATATATATATATATATATATATATATATATATATATATATATATATATATATAAAATTCAAAATAATCTACATAGCGGCTCGTCTTCAGTGAATGGCGGGGACTGCCCAGGAGACGAAACAAAACGTTAATTATTAATTGAATTGGTTTCAGCAGAAAGAGTAGACGTGCCATATTGCATTGTCTATAAACAGTGGGTCAATACGGGCAGGGCCAATATGATTTCAGTAGTGCAGACTTATAGGGAGTTCATTGAGTCTCTTACTGAAAAACTTGTAGAACTGAAAAAACACCATTTTGTAGCAAATGTTCAGCACAATACTTGAAAAAAAAGAAAAACTTATGTATGTAGTACTTACAGATTTTTCCGAAAATTACAGTTTTCTTGTTCAGGATAAGATTCAAAGCTTCTACTGGACTAATCAGCAGGCTACACTAGACCCTTTTGTGTACTATTAGTAGTCGGAGGGTACGGTAAAGTGTCGAAGCTTGTGTGTGATTAGATATCTTTACAACACAACACAGGTACTGTTAATGGTTTTTAAAAAATACCTAATCAGTGACATCAGAACGTCTGCATCATTGGTTAATAAAACTTTATACTTCAGTGCAGTCAGTACAAGAACAAGCCAAATTTTACTAACATCTATCGGTTTTTGTGCTTCAAACAGAATGGAACTTTTGTGTTTCCTCACACTGTAAAAATGCCTGATGGTGTAGGTGGCACAACCAAACGAGAAGCAGCCAAAGCCAGTCGTCAAAGGGTCTACACGAACCAGATTATGTCATCAAATGAGTTGGACGGAGTACTGATTGGAAAAAGTCCTCTTAAGTATGTTTTTGTTCTTCAGCAAGAAATTCAAACCAATGAATTGACATTAAGGGAAAGGTTTGACATCTGCGAAGTTTTGCCTCATGCAAGAGAAAAACATAGGACTGTTCCTCCACCCTTGAGTTTGATATTTTTTTAAATATTTTTTTTCAAACGTCATGAGTCATTTTGAATAGGTTACATGAAAAAATACGTGTAAATAGCCACTGCCAAATAACCACCCCTTAAAGCCCACCCTAGATTTATTTATTTTTTTTCACCACTATTTTTCTCGTGATATATACGTAACTTCATTCTGATTTTGGACCACTGTGCAAAAACAACTAGATAAATGCAGTCCAAAAGTGTGTAAAAACCTACCTTTTCAAAAAGTGTTGGTACGTCCACGAGTTTTGAGATATAATTTTTTCTTTGGTTTAGGGCGGACAAACACAATACTGACAGTGCTGTAAAATATGATAAAAGTGTGAAAATCCTAAGAGGAGTCAACTTATCAGTTTCTATTTCTTATTTTAAATATTCTAATATCATGACTCATAATTATGAGAAACAGCTCATTTAGTAGACTTATATCATGCATATTTATATTTTTCAAAAAACGTGTTTTAATCTAATCTAAATGCAATAGACGACATTGTTATATAAATTGTGTGTTTAGCTTCAGAACATTAATAAGCTGATAAATAAATAAGAGAACCGGTATTAAAAAAAAAGATTTGAAAGTTTTTTAAAATTACTGTTAGAATAGGATATTATTTCGCCATCTAACTAGAACATGTAATGTTAAGTTGGAAATAAAAGCTAAATTTAGAATTCCATATAAGAAAATATCCTTTGAGGTTGTCTAGAGTACACAACGGTATTTTGTAATTAATCTGCTTTGATGGGCAGTGTGCAGTAATATATCGGACAAGACACTAAAAAAAAGTCATAATATGAGTCCATCGGATTCTTAGTAGTCAGTAATGAAATTGCTTATATTTATTTTCAATTATAGTCGTATATATCATATCACATAATATATAATAATACTTCACAGAATAATGTAATAAAAACTATGTTTTACATGACAGTGTTAATTGATCTTAGAAAAGTTTGGTTTTAGGGAGATTTTGTTCTTAACACTACAAAAACTTTAAAAAAATGAATATCACTTCATAATATAACTTCTGGAGAGAAAAGATATTGTTATGGGTTTGGTAAATCCATATTTTTAAACAGTAATGATGTATTCAATCCGAGATTCAAACTAGCTATTAAAAAATCTAAACAATATAAAATTATACAGAAGTTCACCGCACTTTTAAATTAATAATAAATCATCTCTGTAGATGAATTCTAGGAGAAAGCTAAACAATTCCAATTTAGTTTTTATGGCCAAGGAATGGAAATTAAAATTACAGTTTTTTAATTTCATTTTTTTTGCGAAGAGTTGCCACTGGCGCATGCTGGCCCACCGGTAAGCCCTTCATAAAGTGATCAAAGGGGCCCTGGACCTTCTATCTATTTCTATTCATC
Organism: Rhamnusium bicolor; assembly: GCA_029963845.1. Lineage (NCBI taxonomy): Eukaryota > Metazoa > Arthropoda > Insecta > Coleoptera > Cerambycidae > Rhamnusium > Rhamnusium bicolor. The sequence continues at coordinate 103,316 of JANEYF010001071.1, forward strand.
TACGGTATGGATAAATAATAGGCGTTTTTAAAAAATGAAAACAATTTTTAATTATTGTTTTTCTTTGAAATACTTAATGGGCGACTGAAAAATTTTTTTTAATTGTTTTTTGTACGAACGAGAATAAGACAGTATTTTACTGCCTCAAAACAGGGAGTAAACGAGCGTTTATTCCCTGAGGGGTTTAAAGTCGCCATGGAAACCAATGAACAATACAAACATAACGTAACGTTAACATTTTTATTATGTAAAACTTTTAATGGTAGAAAGACAATCAGAGAGCTCAATTTGCTGTTTAATGGACCACTTAGAACACCTAGATTGACCAGACATCATAAGCAGGCGAGATTATTAACTCGAGAACATCAACTTTGGCAGTTACAGAACTGCTGGAGCCAAGTTATGTTTTCAGATGTGTCGAGATTTAAATATGAGTTAATGATCAACGAGTTCGAGTTCTGAGAAGGCCCAATGCATACCAATTTTGACCAAAATACGATAATTTTAGAAAAACCTTAAAGTTTTAACTTCTCTCATGATCCTTAATTGTTTTGGGTAGTGTATATAAACACACATGAACCAAAAGCCACGTTCGTATACTTCAACACAGTAAATACAAAGTTAGTAAATACATCAAGGCAAAGCATTATATATGCTTCAGTGGGTTTTTAAACGAAGTTATTATGTTTAAAAGAAAGCAGAAAGAGAGCAGAGTCATTGACATTGTATATTTGCAAATTTAACCTAGAAATTAAGTCCGAAAAAACACAATTACCACGTTTTAATATTTTCTGAAATACGTTATATGTTGTAAATAATAGATGTTATGTTATTTATAATAAGACTTGCCTTATTAGTTTAATTTCTTTATTTTTAAATAGGATAGTAATTAAAACTAAATAAAAGTTTATCAGCAGGGAACTGACTGTAACAATACTGTAACTTTAAAACCAGCGCTATAATAGAAATCATGAATTACCTTTTTTTTTTTAGTGGTGAAATTTGTATTACTTGAAGCTGATGTTCTGGGGACCACAGCTTTAGAATTAATTACTCTAAATTTAAATTAATCGAAAAAATTCCAGTTAGAATTAGTTAAAAATGTCTTTGGTAAAATCTAGTTAAAATAGTAACTAAAGTCATAATATCCAGAAGCCGGAAATATTTGCCATTTTTCAGAGCCGGCAGTTGTATAAAAATATTAGGTTTTTTATTTATACACCTGTAATATTGGTTGCATATATTACAGATCATGTAATGAAGATCTACGCGAAGACAAGTTTTTACATATATATAATTTATAAGGATCTAAGCACATATTCCCCTATTACTTGGCAGTTGGCCATACGGCTGCGTAGAGTTAAGAGTTACCTACTAATACTTTCACGGAACGGGTATTTGGCATATACAGTAAAAAAAATTTAAATCATGTTAACACTCGCCAGTGTGTATACTCCACAGTGCTCAGTGTTATGTTTGTTTTGTAATATTACTATATTAGGAAAGGTAATTTGACACAATAAATATTACATATTAACATGTAATCGAATTTATGAGAATTATAAGAAATGTATGATTTATAATACAATGTAGAAAAAAATTAACATGTAATGTTGATTTAGGGGAAGACCCAAGAGCCCCTATCTCTTTTTCCTCTTATATTAGTATAGATTTTTAACGCCACAATTTGTAATTATGTGTAAGTTACGCGTATAATATTTTTTCAAGTGATTTAGTTAATATACCACGTATTTTGTTAAAATAACACTGTAAATATTTACGATTAAAAGATTGAATTTTTGCTAAAAATTACATAATATTAAGAAATAATTACAGCTAAAGGATTCAAAAACCATGTTTTGCAAATGAAATATGCAAATACCGGTAAAACAGTAAAACAACTTTAATTAGTTATTAAAAAAAAGTGCAACAATCTGCCCAAGAGTGTGTGCAATATTTTGCAGCAGATTTTGATACTTTGTAATACACTTGGAAAATAGCTACATTTAACATTAAAAACTAGTGCAGGCAACCGAAACAGGTTTTCTGGATAACCGGTTAATCGGTTTTGGATTATTCGCGGTTTTATACAAAATGGAAAACCGGTTAAACGGATATTCGAATAACCGGTTATCCCTATAACCGGTTTTTCAAATAACCGATTATTCGAATAACCGACTATTCGAGTAATCAACTAATATGCGTTTCTTTTCGTTCAAGTGTTGCTGTAATCTGAAACTATAGGCAGGCAGGTGCCACCGACGCTTGTTTAGTTTAGAATTTATATAAAACCTGATGTATTTGGTATTTTGTCATTTTTGTCGTAGTTTGCAAATATTAACTAAACACAATAATACTGTTCAGCGGGCGAAAGAAGGCCCGCGCGGCAAGGAAAAATATTGCTCATAACTGATGTCGTGTCGCCAGTTTTTCTGCGAAACCATATAAAATTCTTAAACATATCTAATAAAGGTAATTTTTTATATAAAAAAAATGTGACGGGAGTATCGTTAAAAATGGGTACACTTTTTTTTATAGAATAAAAAATTTCGTAACGTTTTAACCTAAGTTATTGAAATTTCGGTGAATGAGTGGTTTACAATTGGTATATAATGAACATATATTTTTTCAATTTTTTCTCCTTCGTTGTTGAGATATTCGCGTATAAAGTGAAGGCTCGATACATTTGAGTTGTATAGTAATTTACGTATTAAGATTTTAAATGAAATAAAATTGACTTTATCATGGTGCATAAATTTCTGGTTTTCTGTTTGGGAATGTTTCAGTAAGTGTTTACAATATAGTATTTTAACTGTATGAATATCACAGACCAGACACTACAAAATAAATTTAGGAAACAATCGCACATGCATGAACTAGGTATCATACCGTTCACCACCCGTAGATTTTGTGGCTTGTGACGTCACGCCAATAGGAAAGCATCCTCACAGCATCTGATATTCCCGGAAGTTCAATTAGTAATTTAAACATTTTCCATGTAGAAATTATTAGAACAGATTTGATAATTGGTAATGTTTAATAAGACTATATTAGAATATATGAATTAATTTTAAAAATCCGGCAATTGCAAAGGGCCTATTCTGAATAGTACATTGTATCAGGTGGTATATATTTCATTATTCATTTTATACTTTTGCTTTTATTTCTCTTCTAATAAAGCAATAATAAGAAAATTTCCTGACCTGGTAATACCTCACTCAAACATACATTTTAAAATATGTTTGGCTCTAGGAAACATGTATTTTATAGCATTACATTTTTTGTATGACATATTTTTGTAATATGCTTAACAAATGATACTGCTATAAAATGATTATGAAACATTAGTTTATCTAAAACATACATGTTTGTTTTGCACGGCTCTGGCGAACCTTCTGTAAGGCACATAATTGGCCATATCATTGAGGAAAATTGCACGGTGTCATTTTGCACATCTATGAAGTTTAATAACAAAAGTTAACTTATTTAAGAGAAATCATTGACGGACATACTTACAAACAGATACACAGACACTTATGTTCAAGATAATATTATTTTGTTATAACATACTACTTATTTGAGTTCGTCAATTAAATACAGAAATTAATAAAGTAACAAATGCTGATCTCGGAATTGAAATCCAAGCATAACCTCATTTCGTTATTGAAATATGGACTACCAAAAAGTTTTGTACTCGATCTCGTATGAATATGGCAACCATTTCTTTAAATTTAATCAAACTAAAAAATAATATTGTAAAACGAAAACCACCGAAAAATCGAAAAAGATAAAAAGATACAACAGAATTGTTGAAAACTAACACTATTCGAACTCTGACAAGTCAAAAATTATGGTCTGATACTTCTAATTCAGAATATAGATATATAAACAGATACATATATTATAGAGAAACAAATAATGGTAGTGACACAGCTTGAAATGGAGAAATTATCTTAAAAAAATTTGATATTTGAATTGTGAGGAGTACCTAAGACCATTAATCCTGCCGTTGCTGGGATGGATTAACTGGATGTGGTATTGATTCAATTAAGGATTTACAAGCTCTTCCAAAACTGATAATAGGCATCAAATTGTAATATCTACCTTCTAGTTCAGATGACCGTTATTGGGATCACTTTTTACAGAGTGATTTACAGTCAAAATTGTTTTTGCAAAAGTCCAAAATTATAATAAATAACAAAATAGTTTTTTTTACCATGGAATTACATGTACTCTGTAGACGGTTGACATATCTTTAGATAATTTGGTCGCTTTAAACTCGGAAGAGACAGAAACACGGTCACAATTATTGAAGTTGATGGTTGATGCATTGGTTCCGTATGATTGAGGTTATGATATTTAATAGGTAATATAATAATAACAATTTATTCATTTAAATAAAATGCAAACTGGCCAAGTTTATCTATTCCTTGCAGTTATTACTATTAACAGTAATAAAAAAATATATGTAACAATATATTAAAGTTAGTAAAAGAATACCACCAACCCTAACTCTTTTATTTAGATAGCAATCATATTATTTTCTAGGGATTATAGAAATTACTTATTTAAATATATAATATTATTATTATAAAACACATTTCCTGGAAATATTAATGGAAAATTAAGTTTTGATAGAAATCAGAAAGAGCACGCACTGTCATTGTATATTTGTATTTTGTTTGATTTTTACTTGCGGACAATTATGGATTTAAAAACATGTCCGTTACGCAATATTTTAAATATTTTAATATTGTATATGCACATATATGATTACAGCAGGGACTATGATTTCTTCTGCAGTGATAAACCAAGGTATTACCGAATTATTTTGTCGAATGTATTAATGTTTTAATTTGGTTTATAGCTTCTTCAAGATTCGAAGGAGAGATATTTATCGAACTTCCAAACCAATTTTAATGAGTTACATGAAGTATGGTTAATCTAAGTGGTGGTGTCGTGTGGTGCTATAAAGACGATAAATGGGTTCCCTTGCAATTGTCTTCTATAAGATTGCATGGGGTGCTAACCCAGGCCCATTGGGCAGCAATATCCGAGTTTCTCCAAAGAGTAGCTAACAAACAGTTAATATTGCAAGACAATGGCTTTACTGAACTTACTGAAAAAACATAAGGAGCTTATGCTTCAACATTCAAAAAACTTAGATGATAACATTTTAGGGTTAGATAGTGAAAATGTGATAAAATTGACTGAAAATGTAGTTAGGGACGTTACTGAACGCAAGGTGAGCTTAGGTCAAATTCCAGAAGATAAAGTAGTAGAGCAACCCAGAAGACCTTCCATGCCAGAACTAAGGTCATTAGATAGAGATAATTTATTTATTAATAATTTATTAAAGTCTGAGACTGATAATCATAAAAAGACTGATAGGTTATCTAAAGAAAATGACGAGATCGTTTTAAGGCTGCTGAAGAAATACTGCAAATACAGCAAAGATGCCCTTGATAACGACATAGTCAATGCCATAGAACAAATTCCTGATGAAGAAATTATGCCTAGAAGGAAGTCAGGCACGATAGAATATGAAAATCAACCGAGGTCGAAGATGCTAAATTCGATGGAACACACACCTGAAGAGACATTACCTAGGACAAGGAAAATGAGCTATGTACCTAGAGAAGAGATAATATACGAAAACCTGAATGATTTTCCTTTAGATTCCTTGGAAGAAGATAAAAACGAACATGTTATTCGATGGTTGGAACAGCAAAATAATCAAATTAGTTTTGATCACATCCCCACGAGGAGACACTCAACTGTAGACATATCAATTTCCTCCCCGACGGATAGTAGAAAGAGCAGTTTGGCTGAAAGAAAATCTTCTTCCGGTTTCGAATCAAGAAAATCTAGTCTCACCACTCCCTCTACTCCGGAAAGTAGAAAATCATCTTGGTGCGATAGTACTTTGAACAGTAGAAAAAGTAGTGTAGGTTCTAATAGTAGTTGTTCCGATTGTGGTGACGGAGATGGTCTAACCCAGTGGCAAAAGTTCCTTAAGAAACATCTCAGTTCCAAAAATTCCGAAAGGAGGTTAAAGAAGCAGTGGCAAGCGTGGAGCAGAAATAAGAGGAAGCTCAGTGCGGGCTCCGACGCTCATTGCACCGATCTTGCCAATCAGCCGTAAGTTTTTTTTTTATTATTTTTTGCCACTTTCTTCCGCAATTGGTTTATATAAATTGCAGTAACTCGTTAAGTTATTAATTCTGTAACACATGAAAAAAATCTAAAATATGCAGCGTTTGCATTATATTGATGACAGCTTACTATTTAAGAGTGATAGATATAGAATATGTCTACCAAGTTTTGTTTTTGGATAATATGATGGTGCATTGAAATGGATAATAGGGTGTTTGGTACTATGAAAAATAAATTATTAATTTATGTGAATACGATAATTTATCGAATAAGAAATTCAGAAATTATCGGTTTGTATTCACAAAAACACGAGGTTATCTCAATTTTAAAATTGCAATTTTTTAGTCTGTGAACGACATGTCACAAAATACTACCCGCCATGATGGCTTTAAATGTGACGTCACTCTTGTAGTAAGCAACACCTACGGTTATCTTATCGTGACTGCTTTGTGAATATTTGAACTGATTGCGTGTTATTTTTTTTTAAGTTTATAGTAATTAATCACGGAGGGCGGTTTTTTAAGAGTGGACAGTATGAATTTGCCAAGAATTGGCACAATAATGGTGGCTAAACTCTTTGCAACTAATCCCGATTTCTGTTCTGTCGAATTTAGGAACATTAAATCATCTGTAAGTACAGTTTAATTCAAACTTATTTGCAACATAAAAAGTCGGCTTCATTGATCTATTTATCGCCGTCAAAGTAGCCGGCGTTTTTTATATTGCAAATATGGTTGAAATAAACTATATATAATATTTGTTTACTTCTAATTTTAAAGTTAACTAGGTATTTATGTTTATAAAAGTATGTGTAATGTAGGTAATCAGAACATTATTTATTAGACAATCTTCAACATAACCTCAAAATTACAAACATGACAGATATGTGAGAGACTTGATTCGTTTACCTTAGTTGTAAAGTTCAAAGCTACCGAAAGTATAAGACAAAATAATACTTACATCAAAGTAATCCACAAAAATACAGTATACTTTTACTCGCCAATAATTTTGGATCTCTCTTGGCAAGTTGTATCCAAGTCTTTTTCATTTTGTATCATCTGGTAGTTTTATAAACAACTTTTGTGGTGACTTGTACTCTTGCAGTTCGGTACCAAATACCACGTATAACGATGGGAACTTATTATTTTATGTGATAAATAAAAAAAACGATACCGAGCGTTACTTGCGCTTGGTTGTTTACTACAAGAATGACGTCACAGTAGATAGTGACATGCAACACGTGTTTTCGCGCCAATTTGTATATTTGAAATTTTGATTGCTATTTTATCCTATAAAGCGATTACATTGAAGCGAAATATAAAATCCTGTGGACTAATACTGCGATATGAACATTTTAAGACAATTTAAAAATAAGAGTCAAATAGCCTATTGCAATGTGCGAATACAGTGTTGCAAAGATAATGCAGTTTATTGAGGAGAAAGTGTGATTTTCACAAGAGACGGGGTTTTTGTCAGCGCTGTCTAACGAATGATTTCAGGGCTTTGGTAGTTCTGTTCCTGTAGTTCCATGAAACAGCATGTTGATACTTATTATTATTATAGAAAATAAAAATACTCTAATTGTTACTTTTTGCGAAAGTGTGTAGATGTAAACACAGTGGAGATTACTTGAATGACAGTTTCCAATTTACACAATTCTTGGACCACTGCGTAATGTGTATCCCGAAGACTGTGCGTCGTTATATTGTACATGTAATAATAAATGAAATTGTTAATGCAAATGAGACTAATAGTTATGTCTAATATATAAATTAAAAACAATAAAGAATCCAACATAAACATTTAAAACAAGTGAATGGATTTGTTTACTTTAGCAAAATTTATGTAAAGAAATCTTGAAATAGTTGGAGAGAATAAGCAATAAGGAAGTTGAGAATATGGCGAAGAATTACGTGTAAACCATAGAAATAATTCAGTGGAAACTGGCGAACATGGCCGTTTTATGAAATAGCGTTGAATATTAACGCTCACTTTGTTGTATGAGCCTTTTGAGAGCTGTTGCTGTGAATGTCCTAAGAATGTGTGTGGAGAGGGCACGTTGAGCAATGATTGAATGGTAAAAGAGTCAAATTGCCATACCAAGCGGTATGATTCACCTAAGATGTGCGCATATTGGAAAGATTGTGGTTGTATGATTGGGTGCTGAATGGGTTGCAATAATGATATATTAGGGGATTTGTTATACAGATTATGTACTGAATTATTAAACATAGTACATTGAAGGAAGACATCGTATCGTGGGCATTGTGCACTTTTGACCGTTCGACAGCTAGATGGAAAATTAATTATCTGCTATCATAATGCTTCCGTTGATGACCGACGGCTTTTCTGCCTCTGGTTTACATTGAGGATTTTTTTCGCGACTTCCCGTTCATCATCGGTAACACTAAAATTAAAACCGTTTAGTTTCTATGCTACAATAATTACAAGAGAGTATTGTTTTGATGTCGTTCATGACGTCATTATATGTAAAACGGGAACTGATATACTTCCCGGCACTCGAATCAAGTTACAAGCGGTTATACCATTAGGTACTTGTAAAAATGTCAAAATATAGTATCATTGTAATCGGATGGATAGATATGAATAAAATGGACCAAGAATTAGTAAATCTAACTTTAAATTGTACAGAAGAGTATGAGGTTATCGTCGATTTGGAGACTGCCAATATATTATTGAATGGTACAATATTTAACTATAAATTGATATGTGCAAATAAAGTTTTGTAGATCCTGTCCAGGCTGATTTATATATGAAACAGATTATTAATAAAGAAAACGAGACTCTACAGTTTGACAAACGTAACCCGGTAACCACTTCATTTTCGCGAGCTACACATCGAGATCAGATAAATAATTGTAACTTGATGAGTGGGGATATACCGCTGATCTGACAACGGTCATGAACGGGAAGTCGCGAAAAAAATCCTAATTGTAACGTTGCCATTTAAGAGACCCATGTCTAATGATTCAGTACACAACCTGTATATTGGAAAAATTGACAAGAGCTGAATTACATTGTGTTCGCAATAGTTGAAATGGACCACAAATTTTAAAGTTTTATTTTCACATTAGGCGCTTCATCCCTGCTTTTTTGAAAAGTAATTTTAAGTGTACTTTTGTTTTTTTATCACTTAATAAAACACTTTCGAAATCGACATGCTAATAATTTTTTAACGTAAAATGCAGATATAGAGGTAAAAGATCAAGATCATCAAAGTCGAATTACGGTGGCTGTCGCGATTCGCCAGCCGTCGCTGCCATGTAATCTGTTGGCCGTCGCGACCTGGTTCCCGTGATCTGGCCGCTAATGCGCGGAAGTTCTTAGCCAAACTTAAGCCCAGAAGTTGATATTAAAAGAGAAACAGGGTACGAAAATCGAAATTTTAATTTTCTGCCGTAATTTAAGCAGTTTTGAGGATGTCGATCTGAAAATTGGTAAACGGGAGGTTTTTGGGATGGGAGGTAATAATCCGTTCCCAATTTTAGGCTCAAATGTTGAATAACTAAGCGTAAATCGTTGATTTCACGGTGTTATTTATATAGTAGTTTCTGTGGGTGACACTTTCTGAAGCAATCATCAATGATACAACAGAACAATACCCATGATATCATCATTATATCCTCGGATCGGCCCCACTCCGACCGACCTAACAATTGCCCCGTCGTTCTCATACGTGGGGATGCTGGGTCGGCAACGGACTGGGGTCCGGCGAGGGACATATACTCTGTTCATTTTAATTGTAAAATATTTTTGAATTTGAATTTTGTATGTCAGGCACATATCAATTTAGAATGTATTGATTCTCATCAGTACAAGATGTGCAGAACCTGTGTGTGAATTGTATTGAAAATCCTTATAATTTTAACGACATATGTAATGCCTTTCTGTCATTGAAAAGCACATTTTATTACTGTAAATTAAAATTCAAAAGAATCCCTTGATTTACTCGAAGTATAAAATGTGTATAAAAGTTTATCTAATCTGTAATCTGGAGAAATTTTTTAATATTTTGAATATGTGAGTGTTAACTATTTTAAATATTTTTAAAATTTCTCTTCTCAGAGATATGATCAGTTTAAATTTCTACGGGAATAATATACGAAGCTCGAAATCTTGAATAGTGCTCCTTTCATATTTTTTCTTTATTTGTTAACCTATTTAACATTTATGATATAAATATAAATAGATCATTGTTTTGGAAGTATTAATAAAAATATTTTTAAATTATTTTACCTAGTTAACGATGAAAATAAAATTTTAAGAATTATCATTGTTTCAATGATCGTTTAATATAAAGAAGTTCTAGTACTAAGGCTGCAATTAACGGTAAAAAATGAAGTCATTAATCCATCCATTATAATATATTCACTGGATGTACGTTCCTAAACTTGTTGTTCAAGTACTGGCAAATATTTCTTATATGATTCACTATATTGTTTCCTATTACATAAGATGAAAAGTAGCTATTGATTTGTACAGTTTATATTGAAATTAAACCGAATGAAAGGTCGTTCGTTTGTTATTGATTTTTTACTTTTCATTAATGAGAAAAAATAATCCTTTCAAGTGCTTGCTAGAGTTGAGGGTGGTTTAATGCTGTTGATACAATTGTTATGTCACTTATTTCTATGTTGAATTTAAATAAAAAAAAAAAAAATTAAAATTGAGAAATTAACAAATGTTAACCTTTTAAATTCAAAGGTAATGATTAATAAAATTATAAAAATAAATATTGTGAAAAACTAAAGCTGTTCGTCAAAAATTAAAATTTTCCACGTTGTAATATCATTTACCATAATAAAAAGTTTTCTAAATTGATACCTGAAAAAATGATAATTTTACCAATCTGTGTCAAATAAGTATTCTCCCTGTTATGTCAAAGGTTCTAGAAAAAAATCATGAGTTTTCAAATCCGAGGACATCTTAAAAAGTATCCCATTTTATCCAGTTACCAGTCAGGTAGTAAGTTGGTATAGCTGTACAACAGCATTACATAATACAACTAATGATAATTTGAGAGAGTGATCAGGGAAAACAACGGTCCTGATACTGTTGGATTATCCTACGGCCTTAGACACCATCAGGCATGGAATACTATTAGCAATTTTACATTTCATTGGATTTTCACATCACATAATTCAGCTGATTTGATAAAAATTGTTTATTTGGTATGTCACAATTTGTAGAAGTGACCAAAGGAGTATCCAAGTTTAGAAATATTTTATGTGGTGTTCCTCAAGGCTTCATATTGGGACTATTGCTGTTTAGTATCTATACTTGTAACTTACCTTCTAATTTGAAAAATATAAACATTCATTGCTATGCGGATGACACTCAAATTGTACATACATTTTGATTTCAACTTCCGGAACACTAATTTAATTCCAAATATCGGACTAAAAGAAATTACTGATACATCCCAGATATAATTTAAACGTAAATCCTAACAAATCTTCAGTTCTTGATTTTGGCAAGTATCTGTTGAACAAATCTATTAATGAAACGATAAATGATACCAAATTACCTAATGTTTCCAAAAAGCTAGGAATAGAATTGAACAGTGCCTTACGTTTTAAAAAACATGTCTCAACGTGTTTGTAAAAAGCATATGAAAATTTAGAAATATTGTATCCACATTGACATCTACCTCACACTTCAATTAAAATTAAATTACCTTACATTTCAACTATTATGATACACTTTATGGTTCCTGCTTAGATAATGAAGATAAAAATCGCATTGAAAAGGTTCAGAAGTCATGATTAGGATTTCAAAATGGCCAAATATATAAGGAAGAGCAATTTCCATTTGTCGTAGCATCATAATAAACAAGTGTCCACCGTATCTCTACAACAAAATGAGATGTCGCACATACATGCCTTAAATTTAAGATTTAAGGGTCTTATATCAGTCTAAAGACCGCAACCCAGGTAGTCATTTCGCGAATATCAGTGACGGATTCAGCTCGTGTGTGAATACATCACTATTTTCATGTGCAAAAATGATATGCAATACAAAATAGAGATTTTTATAATGTCCAAAATTAGATGAACGATGAATTTTTAGCAGAATATACTATTACACTATAACAACTATTTTTTGGCAATAGAATAAAATTGTATTATTAATAATTGTTCTAAATGATTTGTATGTAGATTTCGGCGCCTGTCGTTAAAAATCCATTTGTAGTCTGAAAATAACCGTTCTACGTCTACAGACGTAATTGGCGTATTTACAACATCTGCAATGAAGTTCTGTGCAATGACTTGCAGAATTAATTGGTTCTGTGCTATTAAACTCTAGTTTCGTGTTATTTTGTATCACCGGTCCAGTGTATTTCGCGAAGGATTCCGTTGAGACATTTTTTTCACAATAACACAATACAACGCCTAAGACTCTATCGAAATGCAATTACAAACTGCTGCTTGTTGGGGTCGCAAGCCTTCAATTGCGATGTATGTAAGTGGTAAGGGTTTTGTCATGCACGTCTGCTTGTTTATTTATATGAACTGCGACAATAGGAATTTTTAATTTATATAACAGACCGTTTACAATCGTACAAAACCAACATTTAATTTAGTGCTTTGTTATTTTGTTTTACGTAATTCATTTGGGTTTAATTAAGGAACAGTTATTTTAGACTTTTTCAGTAGTTAAGTACTAATCTTCTATATTTAAAAGATGACAGTACTGCTTATATTTGTAACATGACGGCACCCACATTTAAATACATGTTGTTTTTTCTTTCATCACTGTTTCAATTAATTATGCGAATACATAAATGTGTTGTATTTTGCAACAATTAGTAATATACTATAAATTAACATGAGAGAATTTCTAAAAAAACCATGGACCATTGCATTTCACAATATTTATTCGCATTTTATTGTACCAGACATTTGTCTGCTTAAATATTTTTTTTAACGGATCTTGTGAAGATAGCTGTTCTAAAAAGTGTTGGAATTCAACGCTGTTAATTACGTTGATTGTAAATTTCTCTGTTTTACGATTCGATTATAAAACAAGAATGAGGAAAGCAGCTCGCAGCAACTTTGATAGTCGGTCGAACCGAGATGTTGGCGCCGTACAACTTGATGACTTGCTGGCGCTGTCGGTTACGGCACTGATCATCCATAAATGCGGAGCAATGGTGTGCCAATGGTAAATTGCACTAATCGTATATCAGCGATTGATATATAGATACATATAATACATACATACACCTTTAATGTAATGCCGTAAATAGAAAATTACTAAATGCAATGAAAGCTATTCTGTTAGTATCGTCAACGATGAAGACCCATCCTTCATCTTTGCCATATCAGTTTCAGTGACTGAAGTAAAATATCTACGGGTATCGTTTAAGGGCTCTGGAATTGGGTAGGCTTTGTATAAGACTTGCAAGACCTAAGACAAGTTTTACTATTTTGTATCTGTGGCTTTACTTGTAAATTTCAGGGCTTAGGATTGACAAATTTCATCAATTTGAGAGGAATATCGTTAAACCATACTTATTCGACATCAAGTTCCACTTTCTGTCAAATTCTTAAATTGGCAGAATCTAAGAACAATTTAATTTATTTTACTCTGGATCGGCTAATTATTCAGTTCTGTGCATGTTAGCATATAACTGCCAGGGAATTTTATTCTAATAGTATTTCATTGATGGACAGAAGTCTAGTAGCCATGACATTATTCAGAGGCTGGTAATTGCTTTGGAGTAAAATGTGGCTACTTTCATATAGCTATGGAGCTTGTAAAAGGCACACACCATGGAAAATACCTCTTGTTCAATAGTTTTTGTAATTTTAAGTTTAAATATCTAGTTGAATTTTTGCAGACTGTTTTAGACCAATAAGTTCATTTATCTTTTAATATACCAATGGCAATGCTACATCATGTCCATATTGTCCATGCTATTAGTTATGTGGTCAAGGTAGGTATATTGAAGGAGTATTTTCCCCAAAATGGGGACGGCTTGAAAAATAGCATTTTCAGAAAATAAACTACCTTGCACCTTGTATTTAACCCATAATAACCGAGTCTGTACAGGCAACTTTTAAATAATGTGAATAATTAATTGCTTATATCGTTTTTTCTTGATTTAATTAATTTTTTTGACAAAATATTGTACGTAATGTGTTATAAACTTATATGAACAAAGTGACTGTCACTTAAAAAGTCAAATTTGATATACCTTGTCGTTCCTGAACACTGGTATGTTGTAACATGTTTAACAAGTCTAAGTGGCCATTGAACGGTAAGATGTTTTGTTTCTAAAAAGATTCTTTGTTATTAAAAAATAATAATAAAAGCAAGTCATGGCCCACTAAATTAGGAAAAAGTAAGTGGCTTTCTGTGATACATTAATTCTAGTGGGTCTTTCCCATTTTAATTATATCCATTTGTGGGATGTAAACATTTAACTGATATTGTCTCTTCCACTTTTTAAATGGAAGTGTTCAGTTAATAAACAACTTATTATTTAATTTGGAAAGTGCTTCGGAATGGCAAGGAATTTAATTACATCATCTCCAAAATGAAAATAATATACATGTATGTTTTGTTTGTTAAAATATTGCCGAATTGATATGATCGCTCTTCCTTGAAAGTTTCATATTTAACTGTGTCAAATCAAAATACATATATTTTTTATTAGATCTACTTTATATTTTGCAAATTGTTACACCTTATATTTATTTCCACATATAGATATATGACAGTTGAGCTTATGTAAACTAGATAAAACCTATCTAAGTGTACTGGAAAGCTTGTAACCCATATTCAGTTGTGAATGAAAGCTACTAAAATATGGATTTACCATCTATATATTTTTCAGTTCTATTATATTTATTTATGTTGAGTTACGTACCTTTAATATTTAGAATATGTTGCAGTAAAATCCGTGACCCCAATAGTTAGGCACTAGGCTTCTGCTTCTTTTACTTTATTATCAGCTTTATTATTCATAAATGATACAGATAATGGTCGTATCCGTCCCATATTAATTGAATGGAGTGGTTACAGTATTAAAAAACTAACGAAATATTTCAAAATTTAACGAATAGTTTCAAATTAAACATGTATAACAGATAGTTAATGAATATCGTTTCATAACTTACAGGTAGTTAAAACCAAGACATTATAAACCGAAACACGTTTGAGGGCCAGGAAATAGCTTGTCCAACCAACTAATACCCGAGTTTTCAACAAGTAAATATAATATAATACACAATAGATGAAGAGCTCTATTACGAACACCTATCAAAGATACATGTACGTACTTAAAATCAATAAAGCAAATGTTACAATTGTTACACTTAAACGCTTAACATAAATACCTTCACAGTTCACTTTCATTTGAAATCCGAAAACTGACATGGTTATGAAGTACATTCGTCTCTAATAAAGGAGTCGATTGTACTAAGCTATTAGAAAACTGATTAGTAACTATTCTTTTGTTATTATTTAAAAGTATTTGTTTGGGATTGTACTAATTCGCGGTAAATTTGAAAGAACCTATTATAATCACATAAAATCAAAAAATTATAAAAACCCGGTATTGAAGAAATCACCTATATATTCCCTTATACATTAAAAACAAATACATTAATTACACATCAAAGATTTAAGTACTTTTCTATCAAAAAGAAAATTATATTTAAGTGACTAAGAAGATATTATAATTTTGTCATATATTCTGGGATTAAAATGATAATAATAATAGTAATAAGACACCAGTGCCAGCTTATGTCCTTGGAGATATTGAGTACCTTGTCGATAGCAAGTGCTGGTTCTACCATCAGGCAAATTAATTCCAATAACCCTGGCGTAGTCGTTCTACAACCCCCACCAAGGTGGTGTATGTTATCGCTATTCATTGAAGATGGCCGTCCTAGTAATGGATGTATTATGAGGCCGAGGCTCCTCTGGAAACTGAAGATCAGGTAAAAATATTGAACAAATGCAATTTTTTTTTTTTTTTTTTTTCCCCCCCCCCCTTGGTTTTTTTTTTTTTTTTTTTTTTTTTTTAAACATAAAATAATAGTTAATATTTATCTATTTTTGCAGAATAATTGTGTGTAACTGTGTAACTGTGATCAGTTTTTGTAAAAGTAGATACGTAATAATTAATATAAATCTGTATGGTAACTAACAGCCACTCTACCAGAAGATGGATATACCGGCCCTTAATCGTGCGGAGTGCGAGTAGTGCTTATAGTAGTTAATTTGCCAAAGAGTAATAAATAATTTTGTATGTTTCTAAGAATGTATACTAGTTTATCTAAAATGTCTAATTTCATTGCATCAAAGTCGATCAAACATTTTCAGTTAGGTACACATATTTTTCATTTCAGCCAGCTAAAGTGGACCAGCTGCATATTATGACTAATTATTGGCTGATTTTTTGCAAACGTTATTTCAACCACCGATGTTGGCTCGTCGTGGTTTCGATATTTTTCTGGTAATATTTTTCGTCTGATTTTTAATGAAGAAAATAATCTTTTATACAAGCTGTTGAGTTTTCGTGGTTAACCGTATTACATAAACATAAGTTTAAGCTGTTTTGAATTTCTGTCGTGACATACGTTTGGAGCAGTTTAACATCGTTCGTAATGCTTTCAACGACCTATCATTATTGTAGCTCTTTTCTGTTTTTTTTCCTACAATCATGCGAGAAAGCTAAAAATAGATTCCACAACAAGGGATAAATTACTGCGTACCTCCTGGGCTTCAAATATACAGAAAATAGAAAACAATGGGAATGTTATTATGCTTACAACATTACGAATTGTTTCACATGTACGATTTTTATTTTTTTTAACAATCAATTTTTAATGACTTTTAGTTGCAGTAAATAAAGAAATACTGTAAAAATAAACAGAAAACCAACTGCTAATGTTTTGTCGTAATTTAAAATTAGTAGGTCATATGAATATTAATGGTAATCTTGATTATTCTTGGTAGTACTTATTTAAGTTTTTATGGATTCTTTTTCTTCCCGTGTTAACACTAAATAACTGTAGCAAATTTACAAAATATTTTTTAATTTTAGTGAGATTCTTGAAGAAACATAAATTTAGAACAGTGAAAAAATTAAAACCAAAATTTTTTTAATAAATCATTGGAATTGACTGATTGAAGACATTAATTGCTTACATTCATTGTATTAAAATATAGAACATTACTTAGTGGAACAGTATTCGTGAGCTTTATTAAGTAACAAGGATAATAATATGCAAAATCCAGCAGCAGGCGAATATTCATCATGTAAATAAATTAGCAACAGTGTCACCATTATAGCAACAATTTGCCATCTTTTCTACCGATTGTTGTCTGATTATATAATCAGATATAACTAAACTGGTATGAAATTGTTCCCATTATCTGATTTGCCTTGAACTAACAGTCACTTCTAAATCCACTTATGCAAATATGTTATAAAACATCTACAACAGTTAGTAACATATTTTTTGTAATCTCATACAATGATTAGAACTACTGTTTTCTAGTTAAAAAATTATATAAACACTCAGTAAAATACAGTATTTAGTAAATGGAGAACTTTAGACAGGAATAATTTATAATATGACGTAAATAACACGGTCGCACACACTTTGAATACCAGCTGCACACCATGAAGAGCCAACTCAGGATAATGCATAATTCTCTCTCGTACTGTTTCGGAAGACACCGACCAAAATAATTAAAAATAAAGTGTATATAAACTAAATTTGACTGGGTCTATGGAAGACAACATGGGGAATGGCACGGTACACTTGTTGTTTATACAGTATACAGTACTAGTGCGATACTCGTCAGCTTAAAGTCATCAGTGTCATCACCTTCTGGGATGCTCCCTTTGTACTGATAGTAGTATTGCAAAAGTACTACATGTGTGTGTGTATACGAGGTGTGTCTAAAAAGTAATGCTACTGGTTTTTACTTAAAAGCTGATAAAAGCAATAAAGTTATTATTTTAGATAAAGAGGGCTATTATGAAAGGGTAGACAATCTGATTAGTAATGGTAAAAATGTCACCACAATCGAACGTGAGGTTAAACGTAATTTTTGGCTGGTAACTTCATTGGAATCCTCGGTATTGAGATAAAAATGGTGGAACTTACAGGTGGTAATGCAACGTTAGACTTCTCCACAGGAGACAAATTTTACCTGCATAGCACCAAAGATTAGCACTTCACTGAGCGTACCAAGTCCCACACTATAAAGCTAAACAATATTGATTTTACAATAATCCATAATTAATCACATTTAAGGTACAACATAAAACAGCATACACGTGCTTATGTCAAACAACATACCCTGACCGTGTCCAGCCGAGTTCTCCTTTTTCAACTCCCACGATCTTGCTTATTTTCGCGGCTTTTTTTCCCCGCACCCTCTCACTGTAAAGGTATTTATTCATTAGAACTGTTGAACTATAGACAACCTACAATTTAGTTTTGCAAGTGAGAAATTGCCTAACTAACAGGGACATAAATAAATTTAAATTCTCTATTATGCCAACTACAGGGCGATCAAAAAATGGATGTTACATTACCTACAATAAAATCAGAGTAGCCACTACACACTTACGTGCCCTATATAGACAAAAAATAAGTAACCAACCAATTTTATAAAGTTGCATGTATATAAATCGACATGCATTGGATAATACGTAGCGGCAGCTCTCGCGACGACATATTTAAAAACTGACGCATGGTCGCTTTAGAGTTGGAACTTGACGTCTGGTAATATTCGGTTACACTAATATAACTTACGAGGTTACCCCATTTCTCCCAGAATTGCATCTCCCCCATTTTACTCTATCATAGAAAATGTAGTTTATGACGAAGGCGCCGTACAAATTAAGAAACAGGTCATGCCTTATAATACGTATTCATAATAGCTAATAAACAATAAATAATAAGTAAAAGTTTATTCAGTTTGATTTGTTACATTCTAAAATCTTGAATGCAAGTGATTAGCAGATGAAACGGAAATAAAAGTATAAGAGCATATACATAAATATGAATATGAAACTAGTATTTAGATAAAATATGTCGATGTGAAATCAGGTGCTTGCCTTAGGCTATGGTGTCGAATTCCAATAAATGAATGAAAATTATTCAAGTTTAAATATAGACAATTATTTTCAGAACAGTAGGAGTTGGTTTGATTTTGTGTAATTTACAACTTTTACTTTTATATTTAAAAAAATATGTTATTGGCCATAAATCTCGTAAAATAAAGCGACATGTTTTTTACAATCCAGATTAAATTGAAGGAATTATCCAGACTATCATTAAATATTTTCCGTCGGGTAATGAATGATAATTCATGGATAATATGAATATTGAAAAATTCTACAATTTTTCAATATATACCGGGTGTAACAGGATCATGGTACACCCCCTTTTTCTCTCCTTTAGTTTTGAAAATAATTGATTGAAATTTGGGATATCCTATATACATAATAAGCGGCACTTTTTGACATACAAGTGATTTTTATTTCATTTCCGGTTTCGCCGGAAGTGACACTAACTTTCGATTTTTAAATGGAACATCCTGTATATTATTGCATTTTTGAATTCTGCATAATTTTCTGAATCCAACGATACCAAATAACTGACATTTCAAACGTCAATATTTTTTATAATATAATTTTTAGTGTTCCATTGCGTTTTAATCTGATATACAAGCCGTTGGAAAACGGGCGAGACTTCTGTGTATCGCTGGTTTGGTAACCCATCAAGCTCTCTCAGTACCCATTGCTTTCCTTTTCGCGTCAAGATAGACACGATGTAAAGTAAGATTAGTAAGATTGTTGTAGGTGAAACAAATGTTTGAAGATATGTATCTCGGTGTTGGTGAATGTACAAATTTCTCAATTCTGAAAATGTTTCCACAAAACTGTCTATAAGATAAACTAAAAATTCTTTAACTGTATTAATTTGCATACCAAACGCTCGATTAATATCATACATCAGTTTTCTCAAAAACGAAAAAATTCAAGAGCGTCTCAAAAAATGTGTAATTCTTACGTATTAGAAACGTGTTGAATTTTATGTTTTTAGTAGTGGAGGAAAAGCAAGAGATATATCTATCTTTTTAACACGCTTTTATTAGCTTCACTTGTATGTTTGTTTGTTTGTTTGTTTGTTTGTAACCGACTCTTTGGACTCGATTTTGACCCACTTTAAACGGACAGATTTAATTGAAACTTTGTACACTTACGAAGAACCGGTAACAATACAATAATTTGATAAGTTTATATCATTATCCTGATCAGGATCGCCAGTCCTTTCCTCACGTATCCTCTGTGTGAGAGCAAAGGCTTAATATGTAAGTACATGCCATGATTGTCAGTTACGTCGGTGGTCGAGCGGGTTAAGGCAGTCGACGCGAAACGATGGACTCCTCGGGCGTGAGTTCAAATCCCATGGCTGAAATAAAAAAATATTTTTTTTTTCAGAAATATCTGTTGGATCGTAATATGTTATAATATCAGCATCAATAAGCAATATAAATATAGTTTAAAAAAACTAAAAAACACGCTTTCAAAGCACATCAAACTAAAAAGTGAAAAATAATTATTAATATAAACTGAAAACAATAATGAACGAAAAATACTAGTATTATTGTGAAAAAAGCGTGGGGCGCTTTGTGCCATATTTTTCGTATATCGAGCAACCCACGCTTTTTTCACAATAATACTAGTATTTTTCGTTCATTATTGTTTTCAGTTTATATTAATAATTATTTTTCACTTTTTAGTTTGATGTGCTTTAAAATCGTATTTTTTAGTTTTTTTAAACTATATTTATTTAGATAAGACCGGCTTCGTGGTGTAGTTAGCTAGGGCACGCAATGGCAGAGATGTCACTAGAAATCTTCTATCGTAGCTGCAGAGTCGAATCCCGCCACTGGCACTGGCAATGTCGGTGGGAATAGTTGTATGTATGTCGACGTTTTTCACTGTAATCAGTTCTAGATAGCTTCAGTTTTGGATTTCGGAGGTTGTCTAATTTCTGTGGTGTTTTATTTATATTATTTAATTCACTTAATGTAAAAAGTTCCTTTCGTTCTATTAATTCTTTATTTTGTTATTTAAAATGAAAACATTTAAATCCTAAATCATTACAGGAAATGTATTAATTGTATGTTTCCTATTTTTTAAACAAATATTTTCTCAAATATTTATCTTTTCCACTTTTAGATAAAACAAGTTTTGTAAACCATTATCGTAATAACAATAAATTGAGTAATAATAAAATATATTATGCCCTACTTTAGGTAACGGAAACGATAAGATATATTTTGTCATACGACTCGCTTTCTCGACGCCAAAATATGTTTGAAACGTTCATTATGAGTATTCTAGGAATATAACTACAAGTAGATTTTTAATTTACAGCAGAGTATATTTAAGGTTGCGATTTACCGTCACCAAATTCACCTCAATTGCTTTAAGAGAGACTTCCAAAAAACTGCCGAAAAATTTTCATAAGTAATACATTCGCAGAAAAAAAATACAAAAGGGCTTATATCGAAATATTGACATGTCACTGTTTAGTTGAATTTTCGTGTGATAAAAGAAAGAGTATGTCAAATACAAAATGCGCAACTCAATAAAACTAAAACTTTCCGCAAATATGACTGGGGTTAATGAGGTCTCGGAATAAGCATAACTAAAACAGAATGTTTACAACTATTGTGTACTCCATCCAGGTGTAGTTTATGTAAAATTGTTTTATTATTAATATGGATAAAACTATATTGAAATTATTCTGACAATATAAAATAGCATCATTTTTAACACGCTTTGTTTATCTGATTTATAAATTTAATGATTTTTAGCATCATCTTCGAGCAAAGCTTTTATTAGGACATTTAGCGCATGCAGATAAGAATGTCAGTGTAAAATATAGGCAACTGTAGGTAGGTAGCTTATTGTTATCATTAGAGTCCGGATCCCAATATTACATGACGTCAATATCAGGGGCAGATCCAGGATACCGGTGTAAACATATGCACAGAAATGATAAACATGCCATATGTACCAGATTAAAATAGGGCGCTGTCCAGCTGCCTTAATACAAAACTGCATCCGTTAAAGACACCAAGACGCGTCCTTTATTATTTTTTTTGATAGTTTTCGTCCCGACTGCTATCCACGCATTCACGTATCGTTTCTGCATTTGTGTGTTCTAACACATTTGCGTGCTTGGCATTGCTACTGTCTCATCCACCCCACAACCAATACATTAAATTTGCGATGTTCTGACCACTAGCGGTCTCAGCTACACTAACCCATACGTGTTTATCTTGCAACTTGAAAACAGTGTCTGCTTTAATTTCGTTGCAC
The DNA here is from genome assembly GCA_029963845.1 of Rhamnusium bicolor. Classification (NCBI taxonomy): domain Eukaryota; kingdom Metazoa; phylum Arthropoda; class Insecta; order Coleoptera; family Cerambycidae; genus Rhamnusium; species Rhamnusium bicolor. The sequence continues at coordinate 125,865 of JANEYF010001071.1, forward strand.
ACCGGCGACTTGTAATTTTTCCTTAATGTAGTTTACTCTGGCATAGTTACTTTCCACTAACACAATTTTACAGAACCTGTTTAAAATGAGGGTTATCTAATTTGGTCCACGAAATGTTATACGCCGCTATCACTTTAACTGAATCTAAATTAAATGATTTTTGTCTATCAGTAGCACTTATACTCTCACATGTCTTTTATGATTTTCAGTTGCAACATGCTGTAAAACCTGTGTTTTCACTGTCCATGACAGTATTTTCTCACAAATATTGCACCGAATTTCTGTGCCATTAAACACTAATTCTAGGAAATCCTTTATCCAATGTTCCAGCAACTCTCGATTGCAGTGAACGCGACCTTTTCAAAATATTCCACCACAATATTCTCCAATTTAAAAAGTATACATACCTCCTGTTTTCACAGGTTGACTACTGGACATAGGTTATTGGCTTAAATATATTGATATTTTGACGGAACTGAATTAGATAAAAATGTAAGATAACCTCAATTTCTCATTAAATCAAAGTTTCGACAATATTTATTGTGTTCCTCACGACAACAATAAATAACAAAATTTGTCTATATAATTTATCAAATGTAATAGATAAAGACAGACTTAAAAAATTTAAAGATTAAAAACACTGCCAATTTTGAAAAAAATAAAAAATTACATGTATTTACCTAACCTATCAATAAAAAACGGTAAAACTTCCATTAAATATCAATATCATTTCCTTAACATAGTCTTAATAATCACCAAAGAGGTATCCGCGATCTCGCAGATTATCCCAACTACTCTTATCTGCCTTCCGAAGAACACTTTATAGGCTAACTTTTATTAATTACTTATTGATGAGGACAAAATTAGATATAATTCATTATTGCCATTAACCGAGTTATCACCTATAAAAATTAATTAAATCATTATGTAATCTAAATGAACAATGGTGAAGGATTAATATAGTTTTCTAATTTTAGTAACCATTAGCGTTTTGTTTTACTAAATTTGACAATCTGCCATATGTTGTACCAATTTTAATAAGAAATATGTTTATGTTTACTACATACAATATATTATTATCTATTGTTATCCATATTGGTCCAAACATAATGTTGTTTGTGACGTGTAAACGTTACTAAATTAATTTATCTTAATATTATATGTGATCAATATTGATTACTGATTACTATTTCGCTTCATTGCAATTCTCATATGCTACAATTCGTTTGGGCATGGTGGGCCTTGAATTTGAAACACCCCGTAATCGTAGCTGTACTTTTCATACCAATAATAATAGTATAGAAATGTCATTATGCTTACATAAAAATAATAGTTCTTGGTTTTAAAGAAATGTAATAATTTTTCTTAGGCACATATATTATTTTACTGTTGAAATGGGCTTGGCAACACTGTCAAAGAGACCGGCTTTTCGTTCCCAAGTTACTAAGGGCTATAAATAGCCATTGGACACCGGTTCACCAGCCTTTGGTTCTTAGGTTTCCATCACCATCCACCGATCACCGATCAATGAACAGAAAACGAACCATACATTCATAAAGTCACCGGCCTGTAGTAAGGGTCAGTAAAAACTGAACAGAATAATTCCTTTTATAATCTTCATATAATTATTACTAAATTTAAACAGTTTTCGTTATTATCTAAGTAGAATTAGTATAAGAGAATTAGTGGAGCTGAAAATACCTCAAATCAAATTGATTAAATATTCTAATTGTAAGGGTCTGTAAAAACTGAACAAAATAATTCCTTTTATAATCTTCATATAATTATTGCTAAATTTAAACAGTTTGCATTATTATCTAAGTAGAATTAGTATAAGAGAATTAGTGGGAGCTGAAAATACCTCAAATCAAATTGATTAAATATTCTAATTTTTAATTTGTCTTCAGACAGCAATCATAAATTTTGTACGGGTTTACATTCATTAATGTTCAGTTTAAATGCTCTCAGCTGATTGGAAATAATTAAGTAATTAATGGATATGTTATACATATTTGCATTTTTTTATCATGTTCTTTCTTTCTAAATTTGACATGTGACATTAGCAAGTTTCTCTTAAGACAGTGTATTAAAAAATTAAATCCAAGAACATTCTTTATAAAGAATTATACATTTACTTTACCATTATTTTTATTCAAAGAATCGGTCGCGGAATCGGTGAATATATGCTTAATTCATGTTTCTCTTGTATCATAATTGGCTGTGGATAACTAACCAATTTCATCCCAAGAACAATGATAATTTCCATTATGGTTATATTCATTTTAATTTAAGGTTAATATTTTTGATGGATGACTTGCTGTCGGAATATTTACAATTAAACATAATTTAGTTGTTGAAAATCAGAAAAACTCATTAACAATAAAAAATTAGAATACTGAATATCTCTCACGTATATATATGTATATAGTTGATTTAGTCCGTATCATATGTCATCATTGGAAATAGGTTATTGACAATGTTCAACTGATAACTAGGGAGCGGAACGCTTGCCAGTTAACGTATAATATTACATCTATCCCGGCTTCCTGCCACAAAACTGGTTGCCGATCTGGTGCGTATATTACAGATATGTAAATAAACGCATACATATCAATTAATTTAGTTATATGAAGACTTTAAAGAATTATATAACTGCCGGTTTTGAAAAAATTAGCAAAATGGCATATATTTCCGCTCCGCTGATAACACGACCTATTATTAAGAATTAACACGCTCAATTAGTATAATGAAGCAGCGTTTACATTTACGGGTAACTCGTATACGAGTGAGGTACTCGTAAACAAAATCATAAATATAAACACGTACTCGTATAAAATATCTTATATGAGTACGCGTTTACATTTACAATTTTGTTTACGAGTATCTCACTCATATACGGGTTACTCGTAAATATAAACGCTGGCTGCCTTGGGAGTGTAACTATTCCAACAAAAAGATAATGGCCTCTAACTTAAGATTATACTACTCAACGAATGACACTTAGTAGCGCAGAAAGAGAAGAAGTATTGCTAGTGTGGGACAGAGACCAGCCAAACCGCTTTAGGTCTAGACCAGACTGAAGAGCGGGCGGGCGGTGAACGAGCTAGCGAATTTTTTAAACACCCGACTTACATAAATACAAATGACCACACTAAAATTCTACGGGCGTGCGATATTTAAGCGTGCAGAGAGCAATTCATTAAAAAACAAATCTGTGTGAATTTAGAGCGTGCGATGATCATCGGATCACCGAATTTTGTGGAATAAAGCCGGATGCAATAAAACAAGTAAGTGTAAATATATGGTGCTTTTTGTGCGTATTTAACCAGCATTATTTTAATTATTATAAACAATTACCGTGTGAAAATGTGCAGCAGCACATGCTGCTGATATGGGAGTGTGATAATTTGTTTATATCTTCGTAATTTTATTTCCAACTTTATTTGGTAAAAATCGAATGTACTCATTGACATACGTAGGTATTCACTGTGGGGAAAATGTCTTAAATCAAAATACAAATGATGATATTCTCCAAGTGTCTACCTTACTCGATTGAACGCATCCTGCGTATTATCGTATTTTAATTATTGTGATACTGTTTATGGTCCTTGTATTAATTCTTTTGATAAATACAGAATTCAGAAGGTACAAAACAATTGTTGTCGATTTATATTCAACTTACATAAGTTCAACCATATTTCACAAAAAATCAATGATATTAAATGGTTAAACATAAATAATCGCCGTACTCTGCATTATGCTAGTTTGATTCATAAGATTCTTAACCTTAAATCCCCACCATAATTTTTTAATAAAATAAGTTTCAGAGGCGATATGCATAATGTATCTACACGTAACATAAATGATCTCCATATACCTATGCATTCTATTGTGAAATTTAAACTCTTTTTTCTTACCAAACTCCCCATATCTACAATTCAAACAACGACTCTTTCAAAAGTAATTCTTTTTTTAACATTTAGAAAACAATTCAGAATTAAACTCCTAGAAAATCAAAGAACGAATATGTAATCTTTTTTCTATTTTTTTTTTTCTCTTTCTCCCTTTTCTTTTCTTTTTCTCGTCACCTATCATTGTTAGGTTATATTACTATGTTTATACATAATTTATCACTA